>OW964834.1:16466713-16526796 GCA_943142095.1 Ophonus ardosiacus
ATTTGCAATTTGTGTACAACAATATCTTCAGAGTACTGGGATATTGTCATTTCAAAATAATTCTCATTTTTGTTTTTTATGTCTAATAGCTATTATTCCAAAATCATTACCTTAACTTGAATAATCATTTAAAAAGTCAAAATTTACACTGGATATGCCTCAATCCGAATTCGTCATCTTTTATTACAGTTCACCCAATTTGAACTGGCGGATGACCATTGGATGCGCAGTAGCAGGCTAAGCTCAGTAGTAGGGGTAGCTTAGTTTCTAGCATATTTCATTTGTAGATCGATCAGCTAGACAGTTTTGTACAGGCAGATGAGAAAATTATGAAGTTCAAAAGTAAAGTGCGTGGTAATCAGATTAAAAGTCGGAGCAAACAACCCAACTCCTAACCCTCCGTCCAGTGTGTTTAATTTTTCTTTTATAATACTTTTGATATAAAGAGTGAAACAGTATTTTTTTTGCATAGTTTCTTCCAATCTTGTGTCGTGAAGTGTACTTAGTCAAGCGTACTACCTGTCTCTTTCTTGCCTAATACTTTCTCTCTCTGCGCGGCAGCGATCTTCATCCGCCAGTTTAAATTGGGTGAACTGTAAGTGACTTTTAATATTACAGGTATCTTATTATTTTGTAATAATATACTCACACTAAAATAATAAATATAAATTTATTTTTAATGTATCAAACATCAATTTCATATATAATCTATTTTTCTGCAAACGAAACAAACTCGAACATGTGGAAATGCCAATGCTTGTGAAAAAAATAAATGCGCATGTCTCAAACTATAAATTGCCAACTAATCAGTCAGAAAACTATGAACAGTCAACTAGTAGTCAGAGTTCGAAATTTGTGACTCTGTGAACGCTTTTGTGTAACTTCGCATGCCTCTGACTGTTGCTGACGGTTTCAAACTGTTCTATGAACAAAGTTTTTATAAACCCAGTTTAATGAAAAAAAGTGTACTTTTTTTAACAAATGTGAAAAAATAATTTAAACATCAACTTTCATTCGCTAGTCTACTTTTTTTATAACTTTGTAACGAAAAGTTTCGAGACACATATCTTCATACATTTTTTACTTAAAATGATTCCCAGTACTCGTATACGGTTTTATTTTTTTTGACACATTATGAATCACCCTGTATATTTTGTATTACATACTAATGAAATTCTAATATAATTAAATCTAAAATTAAAGCTGATTATTTTCACTATTTAATTAACCATACAAGGGCTTACACCGGTTGGGCAATACACATATGGCGTCTAATTATAGAAAAATTAATTGATGATGTGTTTGGCAGGCCACACTTTGGATACAACCCATAGGGGTTGAAAATTCCGAAATATAATACATAATACATACAAGAATTTAGTTGTAGATGGAGATAGTTTGTGTCAAGATGAACATTGATTTCGACTACGAATCGTCCAACCCATCATCCCAACGTATAATTGTACTAACTGTATTATGAATTTTAATACCTAATTTGTACGGGTCCGTGAAGTTAGCGACCACTTTTAAGCACAAACAATGAAACATGCGCCAGAGGTTTGTGCTTCGTTTGTGCCTGTTTGTGATCTATAAACAAAACCAGCGAACCCAAAAATTAAAAAGTAATAAACATTTTAAAAGTGGTCGCTGACTTCACGCCCAGCGACCACACATAAAGCACAAACGTTGAGTTACGTATCAAACGTTTGCGCTTCGTTTGTGCTTTCAGAATATATGACTGAAAATACAGCGAACCCAATTATACAGGAAATATGAACAATTTAAAAGTGGTCGCTGACTTCACGCCCAGCGACCACATATAAAGCACAAACGTCGAGTTATGTATCAAACGTTTGTGCTTCGTTTGTGCTTTCAGAATATATGACTGAAAATACAGCGAACCCAACTATACAAGAGATATGAACAATTTAAGAGCGGTCGCTGACTTCACGCCCAGCGACCACATATAAAGCACAAACGTCGAGTTATGTATCAAACGTTTGTGCTTTCAGAAGATATGACTGAAAATACAGCGAACCCAATTATACAAGAAATATGAACAATTTAAAAGTGGTCGCTGACTTCACGCCCAGCTACCACATATAAAGCACAAACGTCGAGTTATGTATCAAACGTTTGTGTTTCGTTTGTGCTTTCAGAAGGTATGACTGAAAATACAGCGAACCCAATTATACAAGAAATATGGACAATTGAAAAGTGGTCGCTAACTTCACGCCCAGCGACCACATGTGAAGCACAAAAGTTATTTGTAAAAGGTTTGTGCTTCTAGAATATATTATTAGCTTTCCCAATAAAACATAAGGTGGATACAAAAATGATAATATGGTCGCTCATTTCATGCTTAGAAAGCGATAAATATAAAGCACTAAACTTTAGGGGATATAACTAAAGAAAAAACCCATTAAACTTAGCAATAATTTTAAAAACTATATATATTCCGAGAACTAAGTTCTCATCATCAGTAGAAACTATAAAGTAAAAACAGAAAAGTTAAGAATACTCAGCATGTAAACCATGCCAGAGGCCAAAACAGCTCTGCTGAGTAATCTTAACTTCTCTGTTTTTACTTTAAGGTTAAGGGGTTTTTTCTTTAGTTATAATTTTACCTTAAGACTCCATTTTAATTTTTAATAATTTAGGGGATATAATTTGGAAAATTTAGAGCTGCACTTTTTTGTTCAAGGATGAGTTCCAGGTCAAATACCTATAGGTATACATTCTTTTTACCTACCGTTACCTTAACATAAGGAGTTATTCTCTTTGGTCAAAAAATTCGATGGTGAGTTTTTATAAATGAGCTCATATTGGGGTCCCTAGTACACGAATTTACTATTTTTTTGATAACCTATCTCTCTCTCTCTTTTAAAATATTTAACAACTAACAAGAGAGTTGTATATAATGCGGTTAACCGATAAATGAAAAAGGGTTTTACTTTCGGTTCCGCTTTTGTATCTGTTTCGAATTTCGGTACAGGTTTCGGTTTCGGTTCTCATTTTTTTTTCGGTATTTTTCGGTTAATGGTTTCGGTTCCGGTTTCGATTACCATCCCTGGTAAAAACAGAGAAGTTAAGATTACTCAGCATGTAAACCATGTCAAAGGTCAAAACAGCTCTGCTGAGTAATATTAATTTCTCTGTTTTTACTTTGTAGTTTCTACTGATGATGAGAACTTAGTTCTCGAAATACGTATATAGTTTTTAAAATTATTGTTAAGATTAAGGGGTTTTTTCTTTATTTATAATTTTACCTTAAGACTCCATTTTAGTGTGTGTGTATTTGTGTGTGTCTGTGTGTTTGTGTGTACGCGCACGCGCGTGTATGTGGCCATCGTTTCATTTCATTTTATCCTTTATTTTCAATGGATACAGAATAAAAAAATGATAAAGAAATTAAATTTCATAAATCAGTCAGCTATGCTTTAACCTGAGAAACAGCTTTTATATTAAGATAATTCGTGAATAATTCTGACTAACAGATGTCAGTGTCAAGTGCAATTTACATAATATGTATTAAAATTTACTGGAAATATAGAATCTTTTAAAAGAAATTTTCTGCATGAAATTTGTACAATATGAATGGAGTGCCTGGTCGTGAATTTGGGGAACCAGTCAACAATGTGTGCCGGTGAGGTGACACCTCGTAAACGCCCGTCCGGTACAAATATTGCCGAAATCTGTGTACAAAGCAGATTGGCTCACTCAGCATAGAGGAACTTGTTATTTATTTATTTATTTACGTAGAACTGACGGAAGGTGATGTGCTAGCCACATCAGATTATTCCATATACACATTTGAATAATAAAAGTACCGAAAGAAGTTAAAGGAAGTTCAAAATTTTAATTTATATCAGCATTTTCAAATTGAGATTGGAGGATTTCACCATTTTATATATATAATTTCATCTGAGAGTATAAATAAAACTAAGACTATTGATGAAAACCCGGTGAGAATTTTTTTATTAATAACCGAATTATAGTCCCCCAAAGTTTGAAAAAATTGATGTGACGGCACATGTATGAGCTCTTATATCAAACTGTTTTTTTTTCGTCGACCTAAATGTTTTTGAAAAATATAATTTTTTAAATTATATTTACAAAAAAAAAAATGAATACACAC
Source organism: Ophonus ardosiacus (assembly GCA_943142095.1). Classification (NCBI taxonomy): domain Eukaryota; kingdom Metazoa; phylum Arthropoda; class Insecta; order Coleoptera; family Carabidae; genus Ophonus; species Ophonus ardosiacus. The sequence continues at coordinate 16,470,852 of OW964834.1, forward strand.
TGTAGTCCTCATCTATACTAATATAATAAATGCGAAAGTAACTCTCTCTGTCTGTCTGTCTGCTTGTCTGTCTGTTACGTTTTCACGCCTAAACCGCTGAACCAATTTTAATGAATTTTGGTACACAGATAGATTGGACCCTGCAGAAGGACATAGGCTACCTTTTGTCGCGATAATAAAACTTTAAGGGGTGAAATAGGGGATGAAAGTTTGTATGGAGAACCCATCAGTTCCTAATTTAGGGATATAAAAATTCTTATTTATGATTTTGGTAAGAAATAAAGAGTGTTTAGCGTTTTTGAAAAATCATCCCTCAAGGCGGTACAATATGGGATGATTTCTATTATTTTTTTATCTTTGTATCTATAGTTAAGTTTTAACCGTTAGCAGATTTTCGATATTTGTCGGAAAGATAGCTTGCATCATATGTACCTAAGTAAAAGTACCCGAGACATGTTTAGAAATGGGTGCCGTTAGGTGAGGTGCGGGAATCGGGTGGACAGTGGGCGGAGCCTGTTACATGTACGATGCGAGGCAGGTTGCCGGCTCCCTATGCAGCGCATGTCTCCGAAGTAAAAGTGAAAAATTACTGGTACACGTGTAGCTAATCGTTATTCTAGTTTTACCCGTGCGAAGCCGGGGCGGGCCAGCTAGTACTTTGTAATTGCAAGTGTATTACAATTATTAAGTTTATTAGAATAAATTTAAGTTGAAATAAAAACAGTTTGGAAATTCCAGCGCGAGACTGTTGGCCCCACCTCTAAAATTTGAAATTATTATCTTCCATTGGTAGTAAGACCCGCCTCCATAAATATATTTGTTGTGCATGTATGGGCGGTCGTCCTGTTGCCAATCAAAATATTATATATAGGATTCATAGAAGTGTCGTGCAGCTACAACAAAAAAACCCTTATTTCCGAAGTATTTCAATTATATGATTTTATTTCCTTATTAATATTCATTATTAAGCATATACTCTCATTATTTTTTACTAATTTTCATTAATTCGATTGAGCTGCAAAATCATTTCAAAATCATATTACCAGGAGGTCTATTCTAAATTCATAGCCAAATGTGCTATCCGCTATATAAGTTCCACTACTAGCCAATAGATGGATTCAAGTCGGATAGCCACATGTGCTATCCGCTGTATAAGTTCCACTACTAGCCAACAGATGGATTTAAGTCGGATCGCCACGTGTGCGATTTGTTAGAATTATAATTATTATAATTTAAATAGGTGCTTACAATATGTAGATATTAATCAAATATTACTGATATAACACACGAATATAAGTATTTGATCACAAAATTGAAAAGCCGAACTACTTGTCAACTTGACATCTGGCAATATTAATAAGTTCCACTACTAGCCAACAGATGGATTCAAGTCAGATAGCGGGATGGGGACCCCCATCTGTTGGCTAGTAGTGGAACTTATATAGCGGATAGCACATTTGGCTATGAATTAGAATAGACCCCCAGGTTTTTTTTTTTTAATTGTATATAACAACAAATGAGGGTGAACTTGTTGGGATGATGATACAGTCACCTCATGTTTTCGTAATTCGTCGAACAATTCCCATACTGCATCAATTCTCCTGCAATATGCAGTATAGTGGCCTAATGTAGTTTTATCAGCACTTGGAATAAAATTTATTATTCCTCTTAAAATGAACTCTTTATCAATATATTTTATAATTACAGGTAAATCGCTTAATTCGCAAAAACCACAATCTGTGGTTAAAATTGAATATGCTATTGATTTTTCTAATAAATGAAACTTGTAATTTCTAATAAAAATAATGTTTACAGGAACCACTATAATAATAACTAATAAAAATTTTCTCACCGTGTTTTCATCAATAGTCTTAGTTTTATTTATACTCTCAGATGAAATTATATATATATATAAAATGGTGAAATCCTCCAATCTTAATTTGAAAATGCTGATATAACTTAAAATTTTGAACTTCCTTTAACTTCTTTCGGTACTTTTATTATTCAAATGTGTATATGGAATAATCTGATGTGGCTAGCACATCACCTTCCATCAGTTCTACGTAAATAAATAAATAAATAACACGTTCCTCTATGCTGAGTGAGCCAATCTGCTTTGTACACAGATTTCGGCAATATTTGTACCGGACGGGCGTTTACGAGGTGTCACCTCACCGGCACACATTGTTGACTGGTTCCCCAAATTCACGACCAGACACTCCATTCATATTGTACAAATTTCATGCAGAAAATTTCTTTTAAAAGATTCTATATTTCCAGTAAAATTTTAATACATATTATGTAAATTGCACTTGACACTGACATCTGTTAGTCAGAATTATCCACGAATTATCTTAATATAAAAGCTGTTTCTCAGGTTAAAGCATAGCTGACTGATTTATGAAATTTAATTTCTTTATATTTTTTTTAATTCTGTATCCATTGAAAATAAAGGATAAAATGAAATGAAACGATGGCCACATAAACGCGCGTGCGCGTACACATAAGCGCACAGACACACACAAACACACACACACACACACACTAAAATGGAGTCTTAAGGTAAAATTATAAATAAAGAAAAAACCCCTTAATCTTAACAATAATTTTAAAAACTATATACGTATTTCGAGAACTAAGTTCTCATCATCAGTAGAAACTACAAAGTAAAAACAGAGAAATTAATATTACTCAGCAGAGCTGTTTTGACCTTTGACAAGGTTTACATGCTGAGTAATCTTAACTTCTCTGTTTTTACCAGGGATAGTAATCGAAACCGGAACCGAAACCATTAACCGAAAAATACCGAAAAAAAATGAGAACCGAAACCGAAACCTGTACCGAAATTCGAAACAGATACAAAACCGGAACCAAAAGTAAAACCCTTTTTCATTTATCGGTTAACCGCATTATATACAACTCTCTTGTTAGTTGTTAAATATTTTAAATTTTTGTTATTAAAATACTTATGTATAAAAAAGTATAAACATAAATTTATTTTCTATTTTTTTTTTTTTTGTCGAAAAGTATTTCAATTTTCAACGTACTACCTTAATCGGGTGGCGCTCGAAATCCATTACATATTACATTTATATAGGTATTTAACATTAGAATATTTTTAATAAAACTAATTGTTATAAAACTTTGTACACGTGTTTTTGGACACTTTTTGCATCATTATAATAATTATTTGTTCAATCAAAATTAACAATTTTATTAATCTCGTAAATTGCTTTTGCAAAACCGACACCCTTTTAGTAAAACCGGTATACCAAAACCGATTGCTGTATAAAAACCGAAACCTAAATCAAAACCGTATTTTATTTTCACGATGACCGAAACCGTAACCCAAACCGATATTTTTTATGGTTACGATCCCTGGTTTTTACTTTGTTGTTTCTATTGATGATGAGAACTTAGTTCTCGGAATATATATAGTGTGTTAATTAAAAATCTGGCCATAGACGTTTAACATGGGAAAACAGTTTTTCTTTGCGCAAAAGTCCCCAATTAATTTTAGACAAAATGTTTCAAATAAATGTTGTAGATAATTATATTCTACGCCTAAATCAGTAAACAGTTCTAATTTTGCAAGTTTGGTAACTTGTAAACTCTAATTTGAAATTGTATAAAAATATTGCTCATTTTTAGCGATACCCATGAAATTGAAACAAAGTTACAAAGAAATGCGTATTGTTTGAACTGTCAGAAATTCAGTTTACAATTAAAAGTTGCAGATAATTCAGTTCTGCACCTAAGTCACTACACAGGTATTATTTTTAAAATCCAACACTTAAATAACTTATATTATTAATTTTTTTCACATTCTGTATCAATAAAATTAAATTTCTGACAGTTCAAACGATATGAATTTTTAAAATTTTGTTTCAGTTTCATGGGTATCGCGACAAATGAGCAATATTTGTACAATTTCAAATTAGATTTTACAAGTTACTAAACGTGCATAATTAAATCTGTTTAGTGATTTAGGCGTAGAATATTAATATCTGCATTTATTTGAAACATTTTTGTCTAAAATGAATTGGGGACTTTTGCGCAAAGAAAAACTGTTTTCCCATGTTAAACGCCTATGGCCAGGTTTTTCATTAACACACTGTATATATATATATATATATATATATATATATATATATATATATATATATACAGTATGTCCCCGGATTGAGTTTACAAGAGGAAAAAAATTTTTATATTTGATCTTACGAAAAAATGTCAAGGGAAGAAAAATTTTTGCTTGAATTAAAACGCATGTTTCAGTTATTAAAACTTTTAATTAATGTAAGGTTCTTTTATTATAACGTTTTTTCGTATTTTGTCCTCCTAATGTAACAAACCAGGTTTGTTGAAATATTTCGTTTTAACAAAATTATTTGCAATTTGTGTCAATTTAATGTTATTAACCTTTTTGGCTATACGCGAGGGTATTACACTTGTCATTCAGCAAAATTATTGCAATCTTGCATTCTATTTATATTATATAAATAGAATGTTAAATATAAAAGATGGAGAGTTAACGGTCGACAGTCAACGATTGACAGTCAGCAGTCGGAGAGTCAACAATAGTCTTCGATTGGATCAACCCCGCTGAAGATGATACCCTAGATCTTCAGGGGTAGTCTACCCCTAGGTATGAGAAATACATTGCCAAATATCGTTCGTTGATTGTAATATCATATAAATATATTTGTATTTATTTTGTTTATTATTTAACTTGTTTTTGTTAATACAAATCATATTTATTTTTGTTTACGTTTGTGTTTAACTATTTTATAACCTATGACCGCAATTCTGTCCTTTGTTTTATTATTAATAAATAATTTCTAAATTATTTCTTATTAATAATTGTGCCACCAATTCAGTGCCGTGATCAGCTAACCCGCTGACGCAACAGACAGCAGGGTTAGTACACCCTACTTAAATCGTTAACGTCACTGCTTCTGTTGCACCCCAGTAGCGATTGTTACATTGGCGCTGCGGACAGGATCCAATTGTTGGATCAATTGGCAATCATATCGTCGTTTTTAAGAGGGTGATCATTTGTGCACTGTCAGTTGGTAATTAGTTATATTTCGATTTTTAAACCTGAGGTCATAGTTTATAATTTAGTTAATTCTTAACGCGGATTTATTTTTGCGCGTTTAAAATTTAGCAATGCATTTCTTCATACGGGGTAGACCCTACGTTATTAATAATGTTACCTAGTACTATTCAAGTGTCGGGTATGATTTATCCGTGGGATGCCGACTACGTGGTTAGACCGACGCAGATGACGTCCATACCAACTCCGGTATGTGTCCAGGAGGAGGCTGGTGTCATGGCGTCGGGTGAGGAACCAAAAGTATCCCATAACTTCGTGAAGCCACCACCCGAGATCTACCCGTGGAATGTCGACTACGTGGTCAAGCCGACGCAGATGACGTCCATATCAGCTCCTATTTCGGCGATGCCAGTGGCGAATATCAGCGCGACTGATTTCGCTTCGTTGCTACTGGCAGAGCAACGGAAGGACATCGTGCATGTAATCTGTCATGCAGATGTCCGCGAATTCCATTTCGAGGAGGCTGGTGTCTTGACGTTCGGCGAGGAACCGGAGACAATCCATGGAAACGAGGAACTTTCGGAGGGTAAATGGGTGCATACGGAGGGTGAATGGGTTCATCCTACGGCGGTAATGGCAACATCGGTCACTGCAAAGAACGCTAACTACGGGGTGAAGCCGACGAGTGTTGCGTTCATAAGAAGGCCATCTACGACGTTGCCAGGGCGGAGGGTGGAGAGTCAGCGTATGGGTAGCGAAGAAGTTCGTCATGCAGAGGTGGAGCGAACCGGCTTCACCGTAAGAAGTATCTACCCGCAGCTGTGTGAAGAACCACCACCCAAAGCCAAGTGTAATTATTGATATTTATTGTTTGAGTCATTTTTGTTTAATTAATTTGGGGTTAGTTTATTCATTTACGTATTTTAATTAATGAGTATAATTCTGGTTTTATTTGTATCTATTCGTATTAGTTTGTTCGGGGATTGTAATAATTTAGTTGAGAATTAAAATATTTTCTTCAAAAATATTTTAATTTCTTAAGGGGTGGCAAATGTAACAAACCAGGTTTGTTGAAATATTTCGTTTTAACAAAATTATTTGCAATTTGTGTCAATTTAATGTTATTAACCTTTTTGGCTATACGCGAGGGTATTACACTTGTCATTCAGCAAAATTATTGCAATCTTGCATTCTATTTATATTATATAAATAGAATGTTAAATATAAAAGATGGAGAGTTAACGGTCGACAGTCAACGATTGACAGTCAGCAGTCGGAGAGTCAACAATAGTCTTCGATTGGATCAACCCCGCTGAAGATGATACCCTAGATCTTCAGGGGTAGTCTACCCCTAGGTATGAGAAATACATTGCCAAATATCGTTCGTTGATTGTAATATCATATAAATATATTTGTATTTATTTTGTTTATTATTTAACTTGTTTTTGTTAATACAAAGCATATTTATTTTTGTTTACGTTTGTGTTTAACTATTTTATAACCTATGACCGCAATTCTGTCCTTTGTTTTATTATTAATAAATAATTTCTAAATTATTTCTTATTAATAATTGTGCCACCAATTCAGTGCAGTGATCAGCTAACCCGCTGACGCAACAGACAGCAGGGTTAGTACACCCTACTTAAATCGTTAACGTCACTACTTCTGTTGCACCCCAGTAGCGATTGTTACACTAATAATACAGTTATTACATTGAATCTAACATGATTTTAGTTAGCTTTGAAATATTGACAAATGATTATTATTTCTAATTTCAGAAAAAAAAAAAAACGGCGAAAATCAAAATACTTGTAGTTTATTCAATTAACTCTTTTTTATCTGAAATTAGAATTAATAATCATTTGTCTATATTTCAAAGCTAACTAAAATCATGTTAGGTTCAATGTAATAACTGTATTATTAGGAGGACAAAATACAAAAAAAACGTTATAATAAAAGAACCTTATATTAATTAAAAGTTTTAATAACTGAAACATGCGTTTTAATTCAAGCAAAAATTTTTCTTCTCTTGTCATTATTTCGTAAAATCAAAAATAATTTTTTTTTTCTTCTTGTAAACTTAATCCGGGGACATACTGTATATATATATATATATATATATATATATATATATATATATATATATATATATATATATATATATATAGTAAAATATTTGAAAGAAGTCCGATCAAGGCCATCTACGAATTGCATCTATGAATTAAGATTTTATGCTGTCAGATTTAGTAGTGTCGTTTACATAGTTTTTATGAGGTACACAAGATATTATGTACCCTCATAAAAACTAAGTAAAAGACACTACTAAATTTGACAGCACAAAATCGTAATTCATAGATACAATTCGTAGTTGGCCTTGATCGGACTTCTTTCAAAAACTGATATATCAGTTAGCGACCACTTTTAAAATGTCCATATTTTTTGTATAATTGGAGTCGCTGTATTTTCAGTCATACATTCTGAAAGCACAAACGAAACAAACGTTTGATACATAACTCGACGTTTGTGCATTATATGTGGTCGCTGGGCGTGAAGTCAGCGACCACTTTTAAATTGTTCATATTTCTTGTATAATTGGGTTCGCTGAATTTTCAGTCATATCTTCTGAAAGCACAAACGAAGCACAAACGTTTGATACATAACTCGACGTTTGTGCTTTATATGTGATCGCTGGGCGTGAAGTCAGCGACCACTTTTAAATTGTTCATATTTCTTGTATAATTGGGTTCGCTGTATTTTCAGTCATATCTTCTGAAAGCACAAACGAAGCACAAACGTTTGATACATAACTCGAAGTTTGTGCTTTATATGTGGTCGCTGGGCGAGAAGTCAGCGACCACTCTTAAATTGTTCATATCTCTTGTATAGTTGGGTTCGCTGTATTTTCAGTCATATCTTCTGAAAGCACAAACGAAGCACAAACGTTTGATACATAACTCGACGTTTGTGCTTTATATGTGGTCGCTGGGCGTGAAGTCAGCGACCACTTTTAAATTGTTCATATTTCTTGTATAATTGGGTTCGCTGTATTTTCAGTCATATCTTCTGAAAGCACAAACGAAGCACAAACGTTTGATACATAACTCGACGTTTGTGCTTTATATGTGGTCGCTGGGCGTGAAGTCAGCGACTACTTTTAAAATGTTTATTACTTTTTAATTTTTGGGTTCGCTGGTTTTGTTTATAGATCACAAACAGGCACAAACGAAGCACAAACCTCTGGCACATGTTTCATTGTTTGTGCTTAAAAGTGGTCGCTAACTTCACGGACCCAATTTGTACTTACTGTTTTAAATTTGGTAATTGGAAAAAAATATGGTTACCACTCTGTCCTATTACCCTTGCAAATAGCTTAAGCAAATACATGCTGTGATGAGCGGATAAGTCAATGTGCATTTATCTTGACACAAACTAAAATAGAAGAGGCCACTCATATTGAATTTTTATATGAATTATATGTATAATTATACCGGGAGTTTATTTTATCAGTAAACATAGGGTTATATCATTGCCATAGTTACGGTATGAATGTTTGACAGCAATGTATTGAAGCGTCTATTTTATGAGTAAACATAGGCGTTTAACATGGGAAGCAGTTTTTGCTAAATACAAAGGTCTGGCAATAAATCAAGCCATGCTATTGAACATGATAATAGTACATTACATCTTGTACATTATTTAATATTAATTACTTTAATAATATTGCAAAAATTGCAATAAATTACAAAAATTGTCAAATAAATAATTGTATCAGTTTTTTATTATGCAATATGAAAATGTTTACAAATGTCTCCGTAGCGCAGTGGTCATAACAGTAGCGTCTGAAATTTTTGGTTGGGGTTCGATTCCCCATTGGGGTAATTATTTTATTTTTTTACATAAAAATTGTTGAACTTTTAAAAATCAGTTTATATTTCCAAATTACAATCATTTAAAAATAATAATAACATTGTAATAAATAAAGAGAAAATGATTGAGAATAATTGATTACAATAATCAAAATATTGATGTAATAACAATGCGTTGTATTTTATTTGATAAATACAGTAAAGACATAATATCTACACAAATTTATTATATTTCAGTTATTTTTTATTAATATCAAAGGAAATACAATGCATTGTTATTGCATCAATATTTTGATTATTGTAATCAATTATTCTCAATCATTTTCTCTTTATTTATTACAATGTTATTATTATTTTTAAATGATTGTAATATGGAAATATAAATGATTTTTAAAAGTTCAACAATTTTTATGTAAAAAAAAAATAAAATAATTACCCCAATGGGGAATCGAACCCCAACCAAAAATTTCATACGCTACTGTTATGACCACTGCGCCACGGAGACATTTGTAAATCTTTTCATATTGCATAATAAAAAACTGAAACAATTATTTATTTGACAATTTTTGTAAATTATTGAAATTTTTGGAATTTTATTAAAGTAATTAATATTAAATAATGTACAAGATGTAATGTACTATTATCATGTTCAACAGCATGGCTAGATTTTTAGCCGGATACTTTGTATTTACAAAAAACTGGTTCCCATGTTATACGCCTATATTTACTCATAAAATAAACGCTTCAATACATTGCTGTCAAACATTCATACCGTAACTATGGCAATGATATGCCCTATGTTTACTGATAAAATAAACTCTCGGTATATACCATATAACTGTGTTATTGGCGCAAATTTCTTTCCTAAATATTTAAAACGCGCCCCAGTTTCTTTTATCAGTGACTGCCAGACTGTCCCATTAAGCTTCATTCACAGCTACTGTTTTAATGCGTAATACTAATACATAATGCTAACGCATAACGCAGAAAAAGTTTGATAGATGGCAATGCATAAGACTATTCACAGCTACAAATTAGTGCTAACGCGTAAGCGTAATGCATAAACACAAAAGTTTGCAAACGCCAAACTTTTAACGCTATGCTTATGCATTAACTTTATGTGCGCTTGTGTAGAAGGTTATTATTTTTATATTTGCACAAGAAAAGAAAAAATCAAAACGCCGATGGAGAACTCATCCAGTAAATCAGCTTCGGTCTCAACAAAGAGATTGGTAAAACTTAATACAGGAAATGAGATTATGGGACGAAAGCATGTTTTTAACTACACTACTACACACGTTTATCCATAAATCAATTTGACATGCTACTTTCGTTGGTAGGACCAAAAATTTAAAAAAAATATACATTCCGATTAACTACTTCACCTGGGGCAAGATTGGTATTAACTTTACAGTGCGTATGAATTAAATTTTTATATATGTATATATTTAATAATAAATAAATATTGCTAATAATTATTATTAGTATTAGGTTCTAAAATTTGCGAATAGATGTCGGAACCATCGTTAGCGTTACGCTTACCCATTAAATTCGTCGCAGCGAATGGATATTTGACTATTATCTTAAGTAATAGCGTTGTGCATTAAAGTTATAATTTACGCATTGTCACAATAAATTAAAACAGTAGCTGTGAATGAACCTTTAGAGTGTTTGTTTATAGTGGTTATATGCGCCACACGGCTAAATGTCATTATTGTATTATTATTTGATTAAGGCAGCAGAATATTATTCATTATGTAAGGATAATTTAATAATGAAGCAGACTATATAACTTCAGCCGCATAGCATTGACAAATGGTAAAGACCTCTGAGAGTAACAGCTGCTAAGACAGCAGTTACTGAGAGAGGAAATACAATGTAATGCCATTTCTTTCTACCAATGGTTTCGTTTACGTCGTAAGGCGGGAAACGCTGGTTACCAAATGTTTACCATTTTTTTCTTCCATAAGAGACTGAATTTTAAAGAACGAAAAATTAGGGAATTTCTAAATTTAAAAATACTATAATAATGTGAAAAAATCAAAAAATCATGGAATCCCCTATTGCAAACAAATTTTGTAAAAATAAAGTAAGTAATGTGAAATAATTTATCAAAATAGGTGCTATACACGCAAATAATAATATTGATGTTACAGAAATTACATTACGCAATCGCATAAGTAATTTTTACATTATAGGGTAGTATGCTACTGGTACTAAAAATTTACTCCTTAAGTAATTTTGTGAATAATGAAAAAAAAAAAAAAATGTTTCCTGCTCACAACGGTCATGCCATAGCCATAGTAATATTATGTACCTGAAATTGAGAATCAGCCCGTATATAAATTCAATAATTTTTTTTCTTGTACTCGTAACATACAAAATGACATTTCCCGCTACTTCCCGATTAACTTGAGTGTAAAAGTTGCAAAATACATTAAATACAAATGTCAAATGAAACAAATATTGCTAGTACAACAAATGATCAGTGCCTATTTATTTTTGTTAGCTTAAAAAAAAAGATTTTGAATTAATTATGTATTTTTTTTAAGTACCTGTGATCTTACAGAAAAATATTATACAAATCACTTGCGTGAAGACGTCTTCTACGCATTCGCGCAATGAGGTATTGCACGAATTTTTACCTCTCGCTAAGAGAGGTATTGGATTCATGCTATATGCTCATATCCAGATTTGCCTGAATAAACACGAATTAAGATCCCTAGAATCCGATTATAACATTTTTAAATGATGTGTGTGTGTGTGTGTGTGTGTGTGCGCGCGTGTTTGAGGATGTGTATATGTGTGTATGTGTGTATGTATGTCTGCATGTTGGAGGGACGATTCCTCAAAAACTATAAGACTTAAGACCTATTTAACTATGAATTCCTCAATCTGACATTCCTGGGAAGAGCTAAAAAGGTTTTGGTATCAATTGGACAACCGGAAGTAGTAGTATCTTAAAAAAATTCTCCTAAATATTAATTTTTGAAAATTTTTGTTACTATTAATATTGAAGAACATAAAATTCTCCATCTAATACACTTAAAATTTTTATTATATCTTGTATAGATTTAGAGATAAATACACTATATTATATAGAGTAATCTAACCGCAGAGGCTAAGGCTCTAAGGAAACCACTTGACAAATTCAAATGTGTGTGTGTCCGTGTGTGTGTCTGTGTGTGTGTGTCTGTGTGTGACAAATTTTTCTCTGACGATAACTTCAATACTACAATTCTAAAAATTATAATTCTTTCGTATTCCTCTTCTTTACATCCATATGAAGAGCTGATTAGATTTTCGTTATCATTGATTCACAGGAAATACTCTTATTTGAAGTTTTTAACAGTTTTTCTTTAAAAAAACGCAGTTACATATTATTTTTTGACATTTTATGTTATAAATATTAGAGAAAATGCTATTCTCTATACGATTTGATTATATATTTGCCATTATATTCAACATATATAGAGTTAAAGAGTTATAAAGAGATTAACTTTCAAAAATCAGTCAGCTTTGATATTTATCCGGGAAACAGCCGATATATTCAAAAAATTCTAATTAACAGATGTCAGTGTCAAGTGCAAAACTAAAGATGGAAAGAATAGGGTCAGAAAGTGTCATAGCGTTCCTCACAAGTGACATGCAGAGGAAAACCAAAGAGAAGATGGAAGGACTGTATCGCAGAAAACTTGACAGAGGAAGAACTGTGTGAAGAAAATGCGTCGGACAGAAATGAGTGAAAGAGAAGAGTAAGAAACAGCGACCCCCTAATAAAATAGCGAAAAACTGAAGAAGAAAACAGTGTCAAGTGCAATTTACATGTGTATGTTAATATATAATTTTATTGAATGTATATAATCTTTTCAAAGGAATTTTTGTTATGGGATTTGTACAAAATACATTGAATTGACGGAAGGTCTTGTGCTGGCCACAACAGATTTTTTAAAATTAATGTGCGTATTTATTTATAAGACGTAGTGATAGATCCATCTCTCATGTAAGATCTATGGTGCAACTCGTTTTTCATTGGCTTGTACTAGGTTACGTCGCAATTTTGGCAACATTTTGAATGCATAATACTTTAAATTGTTTTTTCTAATCCAAATAAACAAACTTTTATACAAACTGTTATATTAAATAAAACTACGAAGTTAACATATTCGTATTAATGAATAAAATAGGACATGGTAATATATTTTTTTCAGTCGCTTGTGCTTCAAAAATGCCCTCGTACGAGACCATAGTCTTCCTGCACTTAGTTCGTAAATAACTATTATTTCACTTCTATTTTAAAATATTACAGTGTCAACACTGTTCAGAATGTCAAGACAGTTGTACTGAGTAATGTTTGGTAAAGCAACATGGCAGGAACATGAAACAACAACGCGTAGAAATGATTCAAATTTATTATCAAATTTCATATTCAGTGAAAACATTTCGCGCGCTTCGATCACTTTACGGTCAATATAACCGGCCTACTAAAGCGCTATATTTCAGAGTTAAATGAAAAAAATTAAAATGACAATGACAAATGAAGCAACATTTGGTTTTGTGAGTAAAAATGTGAACGAAAATCCAAATCTGTCAATTTCACATCGTTCTCAACATCTCGGCATCTGCGATGACTACCTGTATACTTATATGTTAAAGATATGAGCTTCATTTGAAGTCATAAAAATTCAGCTGACTCAAGATCTAAAGTCATTTGATCATGATTGCGTCGGAACTTCACGGATGGGGCAATAGAACAGAAAGAGGCCGATCCAAATTTTAGGAAACCAATCATTTTTCCTGATGAAACTCATTTCTGATTCAACGAATTTGTAAACAAGTAAAATTGTAGTATACAGTATACACAGACACACTAACTACAAGCCAATTATTTATTCTTGCTGTTCTATTTACTTGCAGTTCGAAACTCCAGATAAATAATTTTGTAATAAGGAACACTTGAAGTATACAAATTGTTTGTCTTTAAGTTCTTCTCTGAAAAAATCGGGGTAATTTTAAAGGCGATGTATTCTTTCCTTTTTCTTTTAGCTTTAATCAGCATTCCTATCGGGACAGAACATTCACACCGAAATAGACCATAAGACCATTAGTGAAAATGTCATGCTTTATACATCTCTTTTTTATAGCTAAACTGTGGTATTTTTTATCTCTAGCTAGTTTTGGCTTTTAAAAGCATTTATTTTTATTGAGAAAAATGTTTTACTGAATGCAACTCATAAATAACGGGAGATTATGATAAAAAGGAAATATTTATGTAGAAATAGGCAAAACTATTCCACATTAAATATCGATCACTAATGTGATTGATTACAAATATATTTTCGTAATGAATAAATTAATTCACAGAGAAAGAAGACGCAAAGAAAGACACGTTTTATTCTCAAAATACAAACCCAGAAAACTGTACATAGATACTTCAAAAACGACTGGAAAACATTATCATTTTCATGGCTTCTGGTCAGAGCTGGGCAAGTTACTTTTAAAATGTAACTAGTTACAGTTACAGTTACCTCCAAAAAAAAGTAACTAAGTTACTTAAGTTCCAGTTACTTTGGTGAAAGAACTAAGTTATTTACTAGTTACTCATTAAAAGTAACTTAGTTATCTTGAGTTACTTTCTAACTACTTTTAATGGCGTGAAGTGTAGACTTAGACTGTTGACTTAGTTATTGTGTAGTATACATTTCAGGGAGTTTTTGCACTAACTATGTTAACCTAAATTTTAACGTTATTGCTTGGCAACACCCAATCAGATTATTATTGTTAATGTTAACGGACCTACAGGGTCTTATTACCGCCTAGGGCGACGAGGCCACGGCCTAGAGCCCGCTTTGACAAAAGGCCCACAGGGCCCGGTTGCTGTGATTTTTTTTATAAATTTATTAATTTATTTTTCAATTTTGATTTCTTATACCAAGATATAAAGAATCTACTTTCTTTCTAACATGACATGACCATTATAATGTATAAAACATGCAGACATTATTTCCTAGACTTATTAGTGGATAATGATTAATTTATTGGAAACCACGGATCCGACGTCGATTTTCAATCTGAGGCCCCGCGCTCACATGGGCCCCGCACATTCAAATATCTAAGAAAATTTGATGAAAAAGTATCTTTTTATAAATATTTGGGGCTCCGCTACGCTAATAACATATTCCCGAGAACCGGCAAAATCGCCAACCGTCCCTAGAGAGGAGTAACAAAATATTACGCTAAAATTTCACCTCAAACTAGAATCGAGCATGCGATCAGCTTTTCTCTCAGCGGGCAATTTTATTTTTTTCTTTGTCAATAACCTTACATTATAATTATACAAATATTTGTACGTACTTGTTTTTTACTATAAAGAGGGAGGGGGCCCGAAAAAAAAATTGGCCTAGGGCCCAAAAATCTAATAAATAGGCCCTGCGGACCTACATTATAATATAATATAAAAATTAAAAGTGACATTTTATCTTGGAAAGAAGGGAATTTGCAAAAATGAGACGAAATCAAGTCTTGCAACCCTTGGAACAACGAACAAAATACACTATTTTTTCTATAACCTGAAAATTGGAATAATTTTGATGATTTAGTGGCAGTTTAATTATAATTTATTAAAACGTATAATTTGTAAGCGAGGAACATATTTGGAAATAATATATTTAACATTTAGTGACTTTTTAATTCTAGAATTAAAAGTTAAAATAATGTGTTATATCTAGTTTTTCTGTTTACCGTACAAAAACTCTATTATTAATAATTAAAATAAAAGTTACACATTATAGAGGGTAGGCGCGATGCTGCGCTCAACACTCCCACTCTGGACAGGCATTTATTTAAAACAAAACAGTTTTAGTTAGTGTTTATAAAAAAGGCATCAGCTTCAACAAAATATTTCTTAGAAATTTTAATCCCCCCCGTTACTTTTTATGACTAAGTTACATTCCACTTTTTAAGTTACTTTGACTAACTTAAGTTACATTCTAATTTCTGAGTTACTTTAATCAAATTTGAATATAGTTCAAATAAAACTAAACTTATGGTTAGCACACTACTTGTTTACTGAAGTGTGGCATGTGCGCAATCTTTGTTGCTGCTGCTATTGGAAATCAAAGAAATAGCTGAATACTCCACTGCAGAGTACACTACTTGGAAGAATAACTGGATAAGTTTAATACGTCACAGTAGGCACATATCTTAATGTGTAGATATTTTTAACATATTCTCGGCTTGAACTCGTCTGTACTCTGTTTTTTTTTAACTAGGAGGAGTAAATGTGCAGTGTTTTGGCGCTGTCAATTGATTATGGATTATTTTAGCGAAAAATACTTCAAATAAAAGTTGCGTACAATTATTATTTCTATAACTGTTATTTGAAGGTTTTTCTCTAAAATAATCCATAAACAATGATAGCGCCAAAACACTGCACATTTACTCCTCCTAGTTATAAAACAGAGTATAGTAGATAAGAATCGAGGTACCTCTATGTCTAATCATGATATTAAATATTTTAGCGGTTTGATGTACACCCTGATTAATAAAATTAAATAATTAAAAGAATGACAAAAATTTGTTGTTCCTATCTAGTTATCTAAAAACATTGTGAAATTTTTCTTTATTTGAGATCTTACCCTAAATTTTTGTAATTTTTGAGGAAATGTTACAGTATCTAATGTTTTAAAGATATTATTTGAACACCGTATATGAAGAATTAAAAAATATCAAAAACCTGGTGTTTTTATTATTAACGATGAATGGTCTGATAGGCTATGCTAACTAGAAGCACAATTTCAGAAAATACGGATAGAAGTTGTGTCTAATGTAGTTTGGTGCTTCATTTCAAATAAAATTGTTTACAAATTCTGTAAAAAAGAGGTAAAATAAACATAACATGTGTTTATAAGTTTCCTTTCTGAATGGGCCGTGAAAGACATTTAAGTTTTCATACGTTTCCAAAAAAGGAAAAAGTAGTTACCGTAATGAAATGATGAATGCTGTTGCTGTTATTTAGCAAAAGATTCACGATATTTTTAAAAATGAAGATTACGTATTTTCAGGACATTCTGAACTTGAGATTCGTTTTTTATAAATTCAAATATGTATATAATTTTTATATTTGATATTTGATAGGAAAAGGGGTACCATATCTTTTATATTTATTGGCATTTTCTGTACCTAGTAATTTAAGATTTAAACATAAACATCTACAAGAAAGAGATAAGGATGAGGTTAACAATATTTTGTTTACTAATGTTCAGTTAAATTGTTTTCTTCTTTATGAAATGAATTTTATTCTAAATAACATAATGATTACGCAATGGATAATTTTATCGTAAAAAAAACTCAATAGAAACTTTAAAATATAGTTTATTTTATTCAGGTGAAACGTAACATGCTTTCATAAAAACGCCATATTGTCGTTGCAATCAAAGCCATCATCGGTGGTTTTAGTTGTAAGTAGCTAATCTCGTTTTGGAGATTAACTGTTATGCTGCAACCTCGCCACATGTACTATTATTGTCTCCAATATTAAATAAATAGTTATATACATTGCTCACATTTCTATATATTTGACTTATTTATACCCTTACTTGCTACGATGCATTTCCTTACGGACTTTTTGTTTGGGATCTGATATTCCTGATCAATTTCCGTTGCGTAATTGTTTAGTTTTGCTGTGATTTATGTCAGTGTGTATACAGGTTTAGTGTATTCCTATATCCTAACTCGGAGTGGCTGTGAACAAAAAAACGAATGTCAATTTGAAAGTATTTAATTAAATGTCAATTTGACACGAGATCTTTTTTTCTTGAACCCTTATTTTAGAAACAGAAATTAATTAGAAAACGGTGCATGACAAAAATGACAATAATATTCTGTATGCTTCTTTATTATCCTTTTTTGGCAACTTCAGTTGTGAATTGAATAATGATCAGACATACGGTTCTGTGTTCACAGACTACTTCGAATACGAGAACAGATATATACAGCCATTTTCATTAATTTATATACACGCAGACGCGATAACAGTCTAGAGATAATTGTTGTTTATGTGGACTGAGTTTTGGTATAGATAATTAGATTTAATTACAACGAAAATTTTTTGGTTCAAAAATTATTCAATTGAATCCCAGTATTTCTGATCACGTGTACGAAAGTAACCAATCAAAACAAACTTATACTGAATTTTTTTCGGTTAAAAAATTATTCAATTGAATCCCTTTATTGTTGACCACGTGTGCGAAAATAACCAATCAAATCAAACTTACACTGATAATTATCCTAAGACAATAATTATCACTTATATCACTAAGTTGCTAAGTAACAGACACTTTTTGACATATAATTAAAGATTAATTGTTTAAATTTGAAAATGTCATTTTCACTCTCTCACTGAATATGACGATTTAATCAACAAAATTATAAAAAAAACACATAAAAAAATACTGTATTAAATAAAAAACTAAATGTGGAGAATATTTATGGACTTTTGTATGTCTTATCTTCTTCTCTTTGGTCTCACTCAAAGAGGTCTCATTCTCATTGCACACTTCGCACTGAACATATTCATAGCCACATTCACGTTCATAGCTACTAGTAACATCTACTGGGCTATGTTAAACACAAAAATTCTGTCAAATACATATTTTAGGTAAATTTAATGTTAAAACTGCAAAAAAAATTCTCACCGAATACCCCTCGATCATTGATAAATACTTATAATTTTATCACAATTCCTCAAGCACGTTGCTTTCAGGTAACACCACCTCCGCTTTCGGCGTCGGGCTGTTACCAAACAACGCGCTTTCGGTAACTGTCATAAAAATATTCGTAATTATCAATGTCCTCGGGATATTATAGCTAATAAATATCCTAAGATGATTATCACTTATGTCATTAAGTTGCTAAGTAACACACACTTTTTTACTGATAATTACTGATTAATTGTTTTAATTTGAAAATGACGTTTTGACGGTATGATAGTGGAAATAACGCTTCAATTAATAAAATACTCACACTCACAATAAAACGCTCTATTATAAATCAAAAATTATAAAATATCATTCTATTATAATTACTATTAAACGTTTGTATAATAAAATTGAAATGTGTCTCGGCATCTCGTAGTGTCAATGTCAATCTTATTATCGTTACACACTTCACGCTGAACTATATTTATAGCTACTACTGACATCTATTGGGTGATTTTATATTTATAAAAATTCTGCTAAATACAAATTTTTCATAAATTTAAATAAAATTACAAAGAAAACAAAGAAACAAAAATTCTGTCAAATACGTATTTTAGGCAAATTTAATGTTAAAACTGCAAAAAAAAATCTCACCGAATACCCCTCGATCATTGATAAAATACTTGTAATTTTATCACAACTTCCTCAAGCACGTTGCTTTTAGTTACACCGCCTTCGGCGTCAGGCTGTTACCAAGCAACGCGCTTTAGGTAACTGTCATAGAATTATTTTGTAATTATCAATGTCCTCGGGATATTATAGCTGATAATTTTCCCTGGGAAATATTAATTGTTTTAAAATTAAAATATCATTTTCACGATATATAAATGAAAATAATTATTCAATCAACAAAATTATAGAAGAAAATATATAAAAGTATTGTCTTAATAAAAAAGTAGATTTGGAAAATATTTATGTACTTTTTTATGTTTTCTCTCCTTAAATTTGGTCTTACTCAAGAAATTCTCATTATCATTGCACAGTTCTCACTGAACAAATTCTATGCAAATTTAATACAACTGCAAAAAAATTCTCACCGAATATCCCTCATTCGATGATAAATACTTATAATTTGATCAGAACTACCTTAAGCACGTTAGTTTTTGGTACTTAGACCACTCTGTCTCCGGTGTCGGGCGGTTAGCATGCAACGTGCTTTTGGTAACTGTGATAAAATTACTTCGTAATTATCAATATCCTCGGGACATTATAGCTGATAATTAATTAAGCATTATTTGTTATTACCTTAACTCGCAAGCAAAGCAAGTGAGCTAAGATAATGTTTATTCATGAGAAGGGTGAGTGAGTTAATTTCTTCGAATGAATAAACATTCTTAGCTCATTTGGTTTATACAATAATTCAATTTTGAGGAAATAATAATAAAATTCATTATAATATTTTTAATTTTGACATAATAAAAAACTTATCAGTTAATAGGCAGTGCATGAAAATCGTCGGTGATAAACGTCAAGTTATCTATTTAAAAACCATTATTGTCTGTCATTTGAGTCGTGAAAAATAATGAAAATGGCTTATAATATCTGATAAATACTGTGGTGAGTGCTATTTTCTTGGCTGATGTTATTTTAAATGCATTATTTGTTGCAGAGTGAGTAAACAAAATTGTGAGAGTGATTTAAAATAATTTTATTCACTTGTTGAATAAAATGTTACTTATAGTTGCTGCTATGGAGTTAATAATGACAGTTTAAAACATCAAAAGTGAATAAAAAATAATAACAATTACCTGTATATTTATGGAAAATTATTTGGTGTTGAAGAGGGAAAATCACAGTCAACTGATGACAAATTGGCTTTATCAAGTGTGAAGGATGAATAAAGGAAAATGATTTTAAATGAAACCCGAAACATTGTATCCACACTATTCATTTTCGGCTTCGTTCATATAAATAATGAACATTTTCAAGCTACTAATGTGGCTACAAAGAAAATACGAAAGTGTACATAATGTCAAATAAAATATATAAGTACTTACACAATTACAAAATTATAATAAAATAAAATATTTTTTCCCCAAAATTTGACGCACGGTTTTCTTAAGATCAAATAACTGTTTTTATATATATATATATATTTGTCTCAGAATTCATGGATGTAGAGAATGAAATATACCTTAATGCTTAATAATTTGTATTAAAATCACCCTTCTCAAACGTGTATTCCTATAGTATATAAACGAGTCCAGTAGGTAGTACAGGGTAGGACTCTCGGGATGATGGTTCGAGCACGTGACATGCTAGGAAATGGTGTATTTATATTCAGCACTAACATCACTGCACTTCTGGCATAGAACGGAATGCAGGCTGGGCAATTCGTATGCTGTCGAGTGATCTAATTGAAGACGGAACAATTTTTTTTTTTTTTTTGTAACAAGTTCTTGATGAAGGGTGAAGAGCTGAATGTTAAATATACAAGCAAGAATAGTAAATCATATATTTTGATTCTATTTAAAACTTCCAAGCAGAATATGATCAGAATTACTTGTATCATAAATAATTATATGTATAATATATGTGACAGTGCTTTTCATAAATAAAAACTACTTTCAAATATAATGATTTAAGTTCCTTGGAAGCCTGAGTAAAAATTATCTAATATTTATACACGGCCAGTGGCGACACTAGGGGGCAGGTCCGCAATGGGTAACAACCGTTTGAGGAGTGACTGGTTATAAAATTATTAGGTATTATTTCAGATTTTTTTTATAAAAATATGTACCTGCAAGATACATTTTTTATAATTTTAGGTAAATACATATTTCAATGAACTTGTAAGGCTAAAAAGCACTGTAAATTTATTTTAAATATTGGGTTTGTTCGCTCAACAGTGAGAAACCGTCATAAACCATTCTGAGCATGCGCATCAGTTTAAAAATGTTCGCACATAAATTTACGATTAAAAATGATTTGCTCGTTCAACAAAATATTTCAATCCCTGATCAGTTTCCAACCGTTAGAATAGTCCGCGGAATATAAAGAAATTTTTAGTTTGTGGCATGCGCACTGGAACTTCTGGCGCTTAGCGAGCATTGTTCTTCCTACATGCACTTGTACTAGCCAAAGGAAGAGAAAGTGAATATTAACATTTATTATAAATTCTTCCAAAACACTAAATATTTGCTATATTGTCATTGTAGAGTATCGAGTATAAATTTAAGAGAACCAGAAATAAATGCAAGAAGTAAATTTTAAACAATAAAGTAAGATTATAATTTCATTATGTGACAATGACAAATGTCAACAACAATCAATATAAGATAAAAACCTTTCTTTTCACTACAGATGTTATAGTAATTAACGTATCAAGGGTGTTATAAGGACAATAACGCCTGAGGTCAACAGTATACTCTCCGAGGGCCTCTGGCCCGAGGTGGGTACGTTGACCGATTTCATAGCAATAATTTTATAACAACACTAGGGTCTTATTTGGTATATAACATACCAGTAGGACGTTAATAATAACAATAGCCTTTAATTCTGTTCACAGAACGCAAAAATTTCCAATCAGTTTGAAACCAGTTTGAAACCAGTTTCAAACTACTCACGAGTACTGAAAAATTGGCAATTAGTTGCATATTTTGTTATGAGAAAAAAACATAATATTGTCAGTATTATAAAATTATACTGATACTTTGACTAGTTAATTTTTATGAAGCTCTTCGATTTCGCTATCGATTCTAATGTATTCTTGTCATTTCATTTTCGTTTAATCGAATCAAGTTACTTATATGAGTATAATAATATTAAAGTTGTGTATTTGATAAAGCTGCAATAATATTTATATGCCTTCTAAGTTTAAAAAAATACAGGGTGACATATAGGAACCTGATGGGTTTTGAGAGTAAATTTTCAAATAATGTGGACACCATGAGTTCTCGCATCGGTTGACACCAACTCTGGCGAATGTGCACGGCCAAAACGCAGTGCAGTCATGTGCGGCCGTGAATGCGCATTTAATTATTGTATTGTGCAAGTTGGAAGGCGTGTGGTCGTTTTTACTCGAGATATTTTCTCACGTACTTATAACAACTTTAACTACAATTACATTCCGTTAGTATTGATTTATATTAATTATCAGTCATTCAAACTAGAGTTTTATGAAAATTTTACAAATCTTTTATAGTGTACACACAAGTTAGCGTACTAAAAAATCTGATGTGGTCAACACAATACCTCCCGCTATTTAATATTTATTCATTTAAATACATACTTACATATTTACTAATCCTGCAAACTATATAAGTTCCTTTGCATATAACTATTGTTTTACATGATCTATGTTGTTAATGTGTAGTTGTAAACTATATTTGACACTTTGATAACACGTGGTTATTGACAGCTGTTTGATTTATAGTGCTGCAAACATAGCAAATAAATCCTGTACATCTAATATTTATGTATTATGGAAATATATTATTTTTACAAACCTTAATTTCATTAGAATCAATGCAATCTCACGGTTTCATTATTAATTTTAATGTAATTGCTTCCTGATAGCGACATTTGTTTAAATATGTCAAAATAGGCAAGATGATGAATAAAAATAAATTATTTTATAATTTTATATTTAAAGTTATGTAAGAATGTATCATTATATTCAATTTTTATAAGTAAAAGTTACTGAAAAATTATATTCAATGATTTTTTTACAAAAAAAACTGTTAGAAGCTTGTATAAGTGATACTTCCGGTTATGGGTACACAAACACACACACACACACACACACACACACACACACACACACACACAAAGATATCATTGTAAAAATGTTAAAATCGAATTCTGGGGACATCAAAACGTGCTTATTCAGCAAAATCTCTGTGCGATTTTTAGCGCAAACCCTATACCTCCCTTACCTAGGGTAGCAGGAGGTAAAAAGTAGCGACAATGGCTCGTACCACGATCACGGTTCTAACATCGGTGTTAGCTAGAACCGTGCTAACTATTTGACACATACTTCAGGGTTATAAAGAAAATCAGTGATGCCACTATACTGATTAAACCGAAAATGTACCGACAGGCATATTAAATACTTTTGGCTTCATTATTTTAAATTGTTTAATATGATTTGTCTCTGGAATTGTTTGTATAAGATAAATTATTTAGAATATTGAAGCCAAATGTATTGAATATGCCTGTCAGTACATTTTCGGTTTAATCAGTATTGTGGCATCACTGATTTTTGTTTATAACCCTGAAGTATGTGTTAAGTTGTCGTCAAGGTTTTAACTAATACCGGTCTTAGAACCGTGATCGTGGTACGAGCCCATCTGTTTGTTGTGTCTTGTGTCACAAACAAATTTTGTTGGAGCAGACTGACCCAAACAGCCGACTGCTGCTTATTTTCATAATCATACGAATAAATCCAACTTTCGACTTCGACTCCTGACAGAATGCTATAAACCGGTGACAGGATTCGCGAGTAAGCGTACGAGACTACGAGAGTAACTTTGCACCAAATGACTCAATTTGCCTTTTTATCTCGTGTTAAATTATAGGGAATCCAGCGAGCACATAGTTTCTGCACATGCAAATGATTGTGAAAGATGGTGTTGATCGCTTTCACTTCAATGCCCAGAGTTGCTTGAATCAAACGTGTATAGTCTAGACGATTTTAATTGGCGAACAAAAAGAATGCAGTTCGGTTCACTATTTCTACGTTGTGTTTTGTTAAATTTATACTTTTTCTTAGATACCGCACTGTGTTAAAAGTGTAATAATGATTTTACAATCTTTTATTGCTTAACACAATAGAAAAAATCTTCTGAACCGTTGATTTATACTCAAGCTGTTCTGTTTGCACATACGCATCCATAAATTTTCTTTCTTACAATAATGATTCATTTTATATATATATCTATTCCACATATTACATATAACATGCTATATAGTAAAGTAAACATATTGAGAAACATTTACCGTTTTTAGCTTTGAAGTAAACTGTTATTTTAATTTACATATTATAATGTAAGCTAAAATCTGCTCATAATTACGCTCTAAAGATGATTTAAACACAAATTACAAAAAAAAAATCATAGGTAACTTACGTAATGCGAATATTATCGAAACATAATATCAATATCCTTCTTCCAGCCAGCAAGTATTTTTTTAAGAACCTCTCAACAGGACTAAATGCCAATTACAGATTAGGTTCACATACAAGTAGAAAAAGCTTAAAACTTTAAGAATTAATGAGAAAATAACTTTGTTGTATTCTTTTTTATATACAGGATGTTATATTTTAATGGACCCAGCATATATCTCGTTTATTTATTAACACTTTCGCTGCGTAAAACGCACACGTTGCGTCCCGTATGTTGTCGAACCATTGCGCACGCCGCATCAGATGCGTCCAGTACACTATCTTGTTTCAACCGGCATCGTTTCGTTAGCCTTGTAAAGAGAACACTGTGCGTTGGCCAGCATTGTCAGACAACTACAGAAAAGTGATTTGTGGGGTTAGTTTACAGTTTGTTTTTTTTTTGCGTCATGGGTGACAACGACCAGGGCTATTTACAACTAAAAAGGGCTAAAAACACAAATATTAAAATAATGGCTACTACATAAATAAAAGATAAAACATCAAGCAAATAAACATGATTTGTCTAACATGTTGATTTCAGAATTCAAGAGGCTGGACGTATAGGTACGTCGTTAGCATTGCCGAACAAAAGGTGTCCACAATGCTGCCGACGCACCGTATGCGTTAAAAAAAAAAAAATACTGAAAAATAAGAGTAAAGACTTCTACATACACATAATATTAACAAATTGAGAAAAAAAAAACTTAGATTGCACCAAAACTCATTACCGCGTTACGGGTGCGACGCGTGCATTAATACGCAGCGAAAGTGTTAAGTTAGTAATTTCTTTCATATAACATGATTTATACAGCAACACGTAAGCTACTTGATGACTGATGTACATTCATGATACCACTTCCGGTTTATTAGTAATTAATATCTACTTTGAAATTTCAAATGGAGCATACCATATTTTTTTACAAATTTGAAAAGTACCTACATCAAATTTGCTTTACAAACATGTAAAATAATCCATTATTATTACTCGCATCTAAGTGACGTAGAACTAGCAGTAGATGTTCTGTTTGCCCAAGAAGCAAAGATAGAAACACATTTTATATTTGTATGCAATGTGATACTCCACTTTGCTTAGAACACGCATTTTTGAGTTGCGAAAAATGTGTCACATTGGGGACACCATAACTTTTTTTCTATTGTTGCCATTATTATAAATCTTTTTTTTTTTAGTTTATTCAAGTTATTTATTCAAAATATTTTTAAGTTATTTGTTAAATTAAAGCCATAAACATATTTGTGTGCAATAATGTTAATCTATGTTTTTACCTAAGCAGAATTGCTCTTGATTTGAATTATTATTGCTGTTTTTTAAATAAATATTATTAAGTACAATTTGTTGGTTTTATTTAACCCACAATGAAGTTCAGAAACATATTTGTTCACTTAATTTACCAAATTTCAAAATTTTCGATTATTTCAATGAACTTTAGTTTGGGGTATGGCATACCCCACCACACTAACCGTGTGACTTTATTCCACCACACTAACGAAGGGTTAAAATTCCGTAGGAAAAATTTATTTTAAAACTAATCTGATGTCTTGTTTCCCGAATTTCATGAGGATGTTCCATGCTCCAATAGTGGCAGTTTTTTTATTAAAAAGTCCATTTCTAGAAAAACTAGCTTCGTTAGTCCAAAAAAATTTTGCGTAGAAGATTGGATCTCTACGTGTTTTTTCCAAAAACCATTCACTAAAGTCAAGTCTACGTTGATAATCGCCTGGCAATAGTCCTTGTCCTGTTTGTATTTTATATGGTCTGTACTTGTGTTTTCTTAAGATTCTGTGAATTTTAAAAATGTTTACTTCTGTCTCAACACTTGCGCCGCGAACGGAAATTCTGGGATTGGCCTCAAAAAGCGCAAGTACATTAATTTCCACATCATCTTCATTTAGGATATTTCTTTTTCTTGTTTCAAATGAACCTGTGGTTCGTAGTTTATTTACTAGTTTCACAAAAAGCGATTCACTTGGATGACGGCGATGTGGATATTCTTGTCGATAAAGTTCTGCAGCTATGCGTTTATTTTTTAAACTTCGAAAATACACATCTAGCATATCAACATTTTCTGAGTTGGATAAATTCATTTTATAATAATTTAATAAGGTACTACAATGAAACTTGCTAATAATAAAGGTTAGAACAATTATTACTGAGTATTTAATTTACGGGTTGACATTTACCATGTTACAATTGTTTAAGTTAAATGTTTTATTTCAAGCCACAGTCATGGCTCACTATTCTCTTTCCAATTAGGTGTATAAAAAAGTGCCCGCCATTTTACTTTTTAATATTGTAACATATGGATTATTTTATATAATTGTAAAGCAAATTTGACGTACTTTTCAAATTTGTAAAAAATATAGTATGTTCCATTTGAAATTTCAAAGTTGATATTAATTACTTATAAACTGACAGTGGCATTATGTATGTACATCCGTCATCAAGTAGCTTACGTGTTGCTGTATAAATCATGTTATATGAAAGAAATTAAACTAATAAATATTATTATTATTTTCTGTAATGTATGATGTACATTTTTTTCTGGCGAGCCTATGGTTTTATAACTTTTCTGTTGCTGTTGTTCTTTGTTGTTAAATTCTAAATTACTCCAACTCGCCAAGTAAATCGTCCAGACTATAACAAGACAAAAGTACAATAGCGAATTCTAGGTGAAACAATGTCTAATAAAGAATTACACAACACACACCATGTTTCACAAGAATTCAGCATCTGAATCAACCTTTCAGTCATCATCAGATGTCGGCCGTGCCCAGCTAGTAACCACATACGCGTTTCGCTGTTATTGCAGCTCATCAGTGTTGTGTAATTGCAAGACAGTTTTCCTTTATTACGCCGTGTGCAATGGGCTACTTGCATGGTACTGAAAATCCGATTTCTATTACTATATACGTAATTTTATGTTGAAAACATATGTAAAAATATAAATTTTATTTTTAAAAAATTATTTGTTTTTTAGTAAATTAAGAAAGAAAATTTTCTGTGACGTCATTAAAATGGAAAAGGAAACTATATGTTTAAAAATGTAACGTACAGATGGCATGCGTGCGAGAAAAGTTTAATTTGAATTTCACATTAGTTCATTTTTTTCTCTCTCTGGGCTCTCAAATATATTAATTACTTCACAAATAAACACATAGGTAGTTACATGTAATTTAAAATATCGATACTAAAAAGACAAACTAAAATACTAACCTCCAAACTATTGTTGAAACGTCAAACAGGAGATCTACATTATCCGTACAAACAAACGCTATGGCTTTACGACCATTCATTGGTGCGGCGTAATTCTACGTCATACATGGCGGGAATTCAAATAATTAAATTTCATTATTTTTTTTCTGGCTAATTAATAAATATTTTGCCAAAAGAAAACATATGGGTAGCAAGTTTGTACCTGCTCTTCAAAAATATTAAATAAAAAAGGTACGCAAGTAGCCCATTGTAATATTTTCCTCAATAACTCCATTTTTAGGATGTCCTACACAATACTCATCCTTTAAAGATTCACGGCCAAAATAAAATGCATTGTACAACGTTTTACGATAGCTAATGCGGCTTAAACTAATTTTGAAATTATAGCAAATTGCTGTTATGATTTTTCATAAAAGTGTTCACTTCCAATAACTGTTAATTGCCATGACAGCTTCAAATCGCCATATTTTGTTATTTCGACCTTTTTTTAAATACAAAAGATGAAATTAAAATGTAACAATATAATTTGTCGAAAAATCACTGCCCATTAGTTAGGCTCAACAGCATAATCATCAAAAACTTTTATATTTTAGAATTATGCAGAATAAGTGGAGCCATACTCAAAATGAGTGCGGGAAATATCCGATTCTAGCATTAGTGCGGGAAATAATTGTTGTCATGACCACGTCAAAATACTATGCAGAGTCGCTCAAATAGATAGGTATGTCAAAAATGTAGAATATGTTTTGTAATTAATCTTATTTTTATGATCGATTGCAGAAAAAATCTTGTTTGCAACATATACGGAAAACGTGATTTTGCCCTTGATTCGGAAAACTTGCATATATTTCAGAATCACCAATTACCCGTACTTTTTATTAAAGTAACTACCTATTTTAATAGTTTAATGATAATTCATAAGATTTTCAGAAGTAATAACACAAGACCTCCTGATTTTATCGATAAATTTTTATTTTGCACGAATTTTTTTTGCTTTGCGAAGCAAACTGCATAGTAAATCCTGACTCCGAAGGAAGAGGGGTTTTGCCTAATGTCAGTTTGCTTGAGAGTTTTTGCTTAAAAGCAAAAAAATGAGTGCTGAAAAATAAAATTTTATCTGAGAAAATCTGAGAGGTCGTGTGGTATTTGGTGAGATAAATTCCAAAAACAACGCAAAATGAAACTTGACACATTGTCACACTGACAGTTATAAACAATAACAACTGTTTATTTACTTGGTAGCGGAAAATTATCAGCTATAATATCCCGAGGACATTGATAATTACGAAATAATTTTATGACAGTTACCGAAAGCGCGTTGTTATAAACAGCCCGACGCCGAAGGCGGAGGTGGTGTTACCTAAAAGAAACGTGCTTGAGGAAGTGTGAGGGGTATTCGGTGAGAAAATTTTCGCAGTTTTAACATTAAATTTGTCTAAAATTTGTATTTGACAGAATTTTTGTGTCTAACATAGGCCAGTAGATGTCACTAGTAGCTATGAACGTGAATGTGGCTATGAATATGTTCAGTGTGAAGGGTGCAATGAGAATGAGACCTCTTTGAGTGAGACCAAAGAGAAGAAGATAAGACATACAAAAGTCCATAAATATTCTCCACATTTAGTTTTTTATTTAATACAGTATTTTTTGATGTGTTTTCTTCTATAATTTTGTTGATTAAATCATCATTTTCATTGACAGCGTGAAAATGACATTTTTAAATTAAAACAATTAATCTTTAATTATATGTCAAAAACTGTTTGTTACTTAGCAACTTAGTGACATAAATGATAATTGTCTTAGGATAATTATCAGTGTAATAGCCGAGACAGACGACAATAATTAATGATCATTAACGGTTAGTTATAGTATGCGTACCTTAAGGTGATACTGCTGACAGATGTCAAAATTGAGTCTATTAACAAACCAGAAAATATTGATTGTAGTATGCACGTGCTACTTATTATTTTGTATTGTATTAGTACAATACAATAAGTAGTACGTGCTTACTACATTAAATATTTTTTGGTTTGTTAATAGACGCAATTTTGACATCTGTCAACAGTATCACCTCAAGGTACGCATACTATAACTAACCGTTAATGATCATTAATTTTTGTCGTCTGTCTCGCCTATAAGTTTGTTTTGATTGGTTACTTTCGCACACGTGGTCAGCAATAAAAGGCTTCAATTGGATAATTTTTTAACCAAAAAATTTTCGGGGTAACGGGGTTTTATCAGTATAATACTGTTCCCATTGGTTGAATTTTCAAGTGTTTTGCATCTTGATTGGTTAAAAACTAGTCGTTGGAATTTATCGTAATAAGATGGTCAATATTCGCTCTAGTCAAGAAGTCATTTCTGAATTTGTGAATCTCAACTCGCATTCCATTTATGCTGTTTTCACATGCCGCTATATGCACCAATATTGTACAAATTCTTGCTAAATACTCCTATTTAATATTCCCGTCAGTTCTTCTGCAATAATAAAATAAACTGCTCCAATGTCTAGAGGGACTTGTATTCGTGTTTCCCGGACATCGACCGCATCTATAGCGGGTGTATTAAGTGTAAGAAGTCCCTAGACCACAAATTCGTTTGTTAACATTGTCACGACCTGAGCGGAAGCCAGTTAGCTGTAAAGGTTTACTGCACAGGTATACTATCAACACAACCATCACCACAGCGAGAAAGTCGAAAGGAAATTGTATTCCAATAAGATAAAAATATGGGAAAAACAATTTTTTTGGGAATACTTTTTGTAATAATTTTCAGATAATGGTAATTATTTTTAAATTTTGCCCTCGATATGTCTATTAATGCCAAATCATAGCTCCATCCTTCTCAGAAATACGGCACCAATAATTGCCCAATGAGAAGAACTTCAGATATTTGTCATCCTAACAAACTAGAAGAAGAGATGAAGGAAATTAAAAACATTTTTATGAAGAATGGATTTTCTATTTCTTCAATCTAAAATCTCTAAAACCGAGACCAACAAACAATAATATCTAATGTAACGTATTGTATGCTTCGGTTCCTTATGTCGAAAATGCCACGGACAAGATTGATAGAATTCTTAATAAAGATATGAAGATTTCATTTTCTGCATATGTTAAACTTCGACATATATTAAGTCAAGTCAAAGAGTTCAACCTTCTTCATTCATGACGGATGTTGTAACGTGTTAGGGTTCTCACGTCGGGTTGTGTTTTAAGGGTTGTTAAATTATTAGTGTATCTTGTATTACCTATTAGTTTATTAATGTTGAAATAATACAATTATGAATTAATATATTGAATATCGAATATTGCTGATTATTGCTGTCTACTTATTGACTTGACTATTTACAAGTAACTTCTTACTATTCTCTACTCACTAACTTCTAACTCACTGTCCGGTAACGGAGCAGAAAAACCCTTTTGCCTCTCTCCCACTACATTATTTGATTACATAGTGCAAGGATCGCACTTTCTATACAAAGACTTGGAATATATAGTTCATTCCTATTTACATTAGAATATATAGTTCAATCCGGTTTACAACACGGATTTACCAGATTCCATACGTCTGGGGGAAAGTCCAATTCGGCTAGACTGGTACACTGAGAAAAATAACCTATTAATAGTAAATAAATATTTTTTTCTATAGCAGATTTTAAAGTGTGCTTTGTTCAACTCGAAATAGTTGACTAAGTGACATTTTAACCGCAAGGGTAGATAAAATAATACTTTAACAGCAAGGGTAGGTAAAGAACTTTAATTTTTATTTAAATAAAAACACATTATACATTTTGGCGATTTCTATTATATATAACTTCAATTGTATAAACATGAATAAAATAAAATTGTTTTCAAACAAATTCTATAACTACCACGCTAAATAATTTAATTTATTATCGGTTTTTCTAATTTTTGCTCTTTAAAATCTGCTATAGAAAAAAATAGAATTTTACACACGACGGTAAAATTAAATTATCGACTCGCGAAATCGCTTGTGAAGAAGCACGTAATTATAATTTTTTCCGCTGGAAAAAATAATTTTTTAACGGTGGAATTGTAATATTAATTAATTCTATTTGGAATATTCTCTGGGAACCTTCTTAGGATTCGATGTCGAATGATTCTCAGGCCTTAATATTCCATATAGACTATTAAAATAACATACATATTAGAACGTTTCGGGCATCAATTAGCCTATCATCAGCAAAAAGACAAAATTATAATAATAATAATAATAATAATAATAATAATAAATTTATTCCAACAGGTAAAAACCCAAAGCAAAAACAGTCAGATACAATAATCAGTAATTAATAATAATAATAATAATAATAATAATAATAATAATAATAATAATAATAATAATAATAATAATAATGAATAATGAAAATAATTAATTACATTATCTACGTATTGATCATTACATTACATAATGAGTTGATAGAATCAAAAAATATATCACATTTTTGACAAATCTTGTTAAAATTGATACACATTGTATGCACTGGTGACCGCAACAAAATATTAGATCTATGAGATTGGCAATAAAACAAAGTAATATGGCGAGTATGTAAACGGGGTACATAAAAGCTTATTCTAGCAAGTAGATATGAGCAGTCAATAATATCAGTGTGATCATATCTTCTTTCAGGGTAAAAATTTTCAGACCGAAAGAAAAGAAATTTAAGAAATTTACGTTGAACGGACTCGATACTATCTGTTTGTGTTTGATATATTGGGTACCATATGATACTAGCATATTCTAGCTTAGATCTTACGAGTGAAAAATATAAGGTACATAAAGTGTGACAATTAGAAAATTCTCTGCTATTTCTATAAACAAAACCATAAGTCCTAAAGCCAGTAACTAATTCTTGAATATGAGACTCAAATGTAAGACGACTATCAAAAAGTACACCAAGATCTTTACAAGTAGTAACATAGATTAAAGCAGAACCATTGATATTGTACGAACCAACTACATTTAAATGTTTCCTACTGAATGACATTACATTACATTTAGATATGTTTAATGATAATCGATTTATTGTACACCAGTCACAAATAGCATTTAAATTATTTTGTAGCACAACACAGTCTCAGGCCCGGCAAGTTTTAATTTTAGTGTGTGGTGCTTAGTGATGACTCGTGCATTAAAAATTTGGTGATACTTAACCCAGAAAAGAAAACGCGCCGCAGGCGAATTTTTTTTTTATTCAAGGTCAAATGCCTTATAATTGAAAGCTACATTTTTTTAAGGGATGTGCAAATGCATGTTTTCCCCTTTCATGTTCAAAAATAAATTGCCAGTTCACAAAACATTTTTTCGAAGTTCTTTTCTTTTATGCTGGGTTTATGCAGCATGTAAATTATGAAATTAAATTAAGCCACTAAATTAAGAAACTAAACTAAAATAAAGTCGTATATGCAGTAAATTAAAGTTCAGAATTTTATGTTTGACATTTCGTATAATCTTACTTTTATAGGTGAAATTGCGATACATTACATTTATATAAGATTAAAAAATAAAGGTAAACAATTTGTTGAATAAGTTCAATCAGTATTTCGTCGCTCTTTTCTGCAAAAACTTTGTTATCATCGTACATTTTCATAGGTAAGGTGCAAAAATCTGTCATAAGTGCGCGAATGGCGCAGACGCAAAACTAAGAAATTATAAAATTAAACTAAAAGTTGAAAATAGTCAACTTCTTAATTTAGTTTCATTAGTTTAATTTTTCAGTTCAGTTGCATAAACGTTGTCATAGATAACAATGGTTTCTACTTGTTTACTTTTACAATTTAATTTTTTAATTTAGCTCCCTGCATAAGCCCAGCATTATAGTCCCAGTCGAAGCCATTACATATGTTTTTGCTTACAACTAAAATTCAAAATACAAAAACACTATATAGGTAAACTATAAAAACAACGAAAAAAATAAAATAATTAAATACTTACTGCCATGCGCTGTACGTATCAAAATCGCAAACCAGAGCGTATTATAATAAAAATGCTAGACAGACAGGTTATGTTATGTTTATGTCGAAATTGTCGAATGCACTATGCAGTTATGCTGGGTTTACTCAGGCCACTAAATTAAAAATTTAAATTGTAAATCTAAACAAAACAAGTAGAAATCATTGTTATCAATGACAACGATTATACAACTGAACTGAAGAATTAAACTAATGAAACTAAATTAAGAAGTTGACTATTTTCAACTTTTAGTTTAATTTTATAATTAATATAACCTATGAAAATATACGATGATAACAAAGTTTCTACAGAAAAGGGCGACGAATTACTAATTGGACTTATTCTACAAATTGTTTACCTTTATTTTTCTATCCTATATAAATATAATTTACCTATAAAAGTTAGATTATACGAAATGTCAA
This sequence comes from Ophonus ardosiacus, assembly GCA_943142095.1. Taxonomy (NCBI): domain Eukaryota; kingdom Metazoa; phylum Arthropoda; class Insecta; order Coleoptera; family Carabidae; genus Ophonus; species Ophonus ardosiacus. Next base: position 16,505,268 of record OW964834.1, read on the forward strand.
ACATAAAATTCTGAATTTTAATTTACTGCATAAACGTTATTTTAGTTTAGTTTCTTATTTTAGTGGCTGAATTTAATTTCTTAATTTACATGCTGCATAAACCCAGCATATTATTAAAAAATCTGATGTGGCCAACACAAAACCTCCCGCTATTAAATTTTTATTAATTTAAATACATACTTACGTATTTACTAACGCTGCAAACTATTCCATTGCAGAAAACTATTGCTTTATTTACTATTTTATTTTTAAAATGTCACTATTATTAATTTGTAGTGATTAGTTTTTTGACAGTGACATTTACTGTCAGTTACATTCGTTTGAAATATGAACAAAGGAATTATTGTGTTTATCTTAGGCTTCGCGACTAATAAAAAAAATTATTTTTAAATTTATCTGTAAAATATATAGAAAAGGATTAATGTATTCCAGTAGAAAATTCAATAATCTTTAATTTTCATAAGACATAAAATACGAAAAAATGGCATTTAATGGTATTTTTTGAAGAAAAACCATTATGAGCTTCAGGTAAAGTGCCATTTCCGGTTATCCGATTTACACCAAAATCTAATGGCTACTTTTCATATTAGAATGGGATGGAAATACAAGGTTTCAGAATTTTCTGAATGATAGTATCTGAGTTAGAGTGAAGACAAAATCCCTACACATACATACACACATACATACACACACACACATACACACATACATACACACACACACATACACACATACAGACATCATCGTGAAAATGTTAAAATTGGATTCTAGGGACCTTAAAACGTGGTCATTTACTAAAATCTCGATATGCAATTTTTAGCACGATCCCTATACCTCCCTTACCAAGGGTAGCGGGAGGTAAAAAATTGTAATAACTTATGTCTTAAACGTGTGGTGCGGAGCACCACCATTTGATTTTACGTGTGGTGCTCGAGACCGCGAGCACCACTGTTGTTGCCGGCCCTGCACAGTCTTGAGTGGAATTGATGTCATGAAATAATTTGATATCATCAGCAAACAGTAGACAATTACAAGTTATTGAATTAGTGATATCATTAATATATAGCAAAAATAACAGGGACCCTAAGTTAGATCCCTGTGGTACCCCAGAACTTTGTGTAAAAGATAAAGAGATATAATTTTGATATCTAACACATTGTTTTCTATCAAACAAGTAAGATCGTTTTAAGTTAATTAGAGAATCAGAGAAACCAAATAGTGTTAATTTATTTAATAATATATAGTGACCAATTTGATCAAATGCCTTTTGAAAATCTAAGTAGATAGTATCAACTTGGCCGCGGTTATTTAGAACTTCAGCTGTAAATTGAGAGAAACAAGCGAGATTGGTTACTGTTGACCTCCTCTCTATGAAACCATGTTGTTGTGATGATAAAAAGGATTTAACAGAAGAGTAAGTGTTTTTATACACAATGGCTTCAAAAATCTTTACAAAGTTACTTAAAATACTTATAGGACGATAATTCTCAACTGAAGCCTGGTCACCCTTTTTTAAAACCGGACAAATAGCAGCATTTTTCCAAACTGTAGGTAAACTTGGTGTAGAAATAAATAAATTATATAAATAGTGCAAAGGCTTAGTAAAGGCAAGCGCACAATCATGTAATAAAAAACTTGGTATATTATCAATACCAGATGTAAAAGTATTCTTAGCTTTAGTAAGAGTTTGAAAAATTTCATCTCCTTGAATATGAGAAATGTCTACTAAAGGTAAGTGTGCTGATATATTAAATAAAATAGAAGGATTAACTGGACGAGATATGACATAAACATTTTTAAAATGCTCAGCAAATTCATTAATAATAGTTTCAGGAGAGGAATACAAAAGAAGGTTTTTCCTTTACAAAATCCAATTATACATATTTATACATACTGCTTGACTATTTTAAATCCAAGATTTAAATACCAATAAATATTAAATGTAGTGAACATTAATAGTTAACAAATCTTACTTACTAATTTGGAAGCAATTATTTATCACTGGGACACATATTTATTACGCCGTATTTTAATAAATAATTTATTTGTATTTAATCAGCCTGATTAACGTCAACTAAATCTTTCTCTCACTGTAGAACTTTTTCTTTGATTGGTTGAACACCAGCGATCGGTCAGATTGAACCAACCTGGGAAATCGTCAGTTGCAGAGTATGCCCTGGAGAAATCCCTTGAAATAAATATCGAAGAAACTGGAATTGTTGCAATACCTATTCGCCTCAACAGATCAAATAGAGAAACCATAAACATTTATAAAGCCAAGAAATTTAATCTCAATCATTGTTACGGATAAAAATGTTACCTTGGTTAATTGTTATTGCTATCTTTGTTATTATTTATTTTAGTTTTTCCCTGAAGAAGGCAGAAACGTAACTAAAAGGATATTTTATTGTTATATTATGATTTACAATTTAAATTCCTTCGAATTGTTCTCATTTCATAAATATTCCCAATAACGTAGCAACTGAGATATACAGGGTGTCTCAATAAGCTTGCTCACTATTGGTAACTTTTTTATTTGAAGAGATACGAGGTTGGTTAAATTAGCAAAATTGTGCCATTTTATATTAGAAAATTGGTCATGTAGACAAAATAAAAATTGTGTCAGCGGTTCCCAAAACTTGGGACAGAATATATATTTTTTAAATGGAACTACATATTTTTTATTATTTTATTAGAAAGAGTATTTTTTTCTCTTTCCAATAAGGTAATGTTGTTTATGTACATTTTTTTCAAATAAACGAGTTATTTACGTTTAAAGATAAAAATTATCTTTTGTTAGTTTAGGTCAAGTAAACTATGGAAACAATTGTCTTTTATAAAATTATTATTTTATTAATTTATTTTACAGTAATAACAAAACAAAGAAAATATTCAAATTGAATGCTATTATTTCTTTCGCACATTTAAACTCTTTTGAAAAGAGAGGCGACCGTTCTACGTAACTGGTATCTAGATATAACTTTCCATATACCACGATCATATCTAACTTTTCTTTATTTGTAAAGTTATTAAACATTATTAAACGCAGAAAACTTTACGGGAGAAATTATTAAACGTCAAACAAACAAAGATTCAATTGTTTCCATGGCTTACTTGACTAAAAAACTAACAAAATAGATTACAAAATTTAAATTTTTAACCGTAAATAACTCGTTTATTTCAAAAAATTGTACATAAACAACATTACCTTATTGGAAAGAGAAAAAAATACTCTTTCCAATAAGATAATAAAAAATATATAGTTCCATTTAAAAAATATACATATTGTCCCAAATTTTGAGAACCACTGACACAAATTTTATTTTGTCTACATGACCAATTTTCTAATATAAAATGGCACAATTTTGCTCATTTAACCAACCTCGTACCTCTTCAAATAAAAAAGTTACCAATAGTGAGCAAGCTTATTGAGACACCCTGTATAACAGCATTATTCTTCGTAATTTTTTTATGGAATACTAAGATCCTTTGTTTCAATCCATCAATATATTCAACGGTACTCCTTCTTAAAGTTTTTGGCAGTAAAAATGAACAGGTAAAAAATAAATCATCGGGAATGAAAAAATATCTTGAATGCAACTCGAACGGTAATTATCTTTGACCAGTCTTGGAGTTAATTCTAGTACTTATTAAAGACAAATATCATATCAGTGACCGTAAATTACTTTGCGCTTTCTTACAATTATTAACGATGAAAGTGGTTTGATACGCTGTATGCTAAGCGAACGGAACAATTTCGAGCTACTCCCTAAAGACATGCGTGTCTAATATGGGTTTGGTGTGATGAATTCTCTAAAAAGAAGTAAACGCAACATAACCAGTTGTGGTTATATGTGTTCGGGAATGGGCCATGAAACACATCCAAGTTTATTTACTTTTTCAAACAAAAGGGGAAAGGAATAGTAATATGATAATGAATTTTGGTATGGACAGATTCAAAGAATGACAGTTAAATGGCTAAGAAAAAAATATCGAATCATATGAGAATATTATGTGCACGATATTTTAAATAATTTCATGAATTTGAAATTCATTTTGTCACAAAAACAAAAATAATTTTTATTTTACATGAAGATAAACAATACAATTTTAAAAATTTCTTCTGTACTTCTGAAGAATATTTTTCCCACCTAATGTTGATCTGTTTTTTTTACCTCTCGCTAAGAGAGGTATTGGATTCATGCTAAAATTCGCATATCCAGATTTTATTGAATAAGCACGATTTAAGGTCCCTAGAATCCGATTATAACATTTTTAAAATGATGTTTGTGTGTGTGTGTGTGTGTGTGTGGATGTGTGTATATGTGTGTGTGTGTATGTATGGAACATAAAATTCTCCATCTAGTACACTTGAATTTTTTTATTATATCTTGTATAGATTTAGAGATAACGACACTATAATTTATAGAGTAAACTAATCGCAGAGGCTAAGGCACTAAGGAAACCAGTTCACAAATTCAAATGTTTATAACATAGTTTGTAAATGACACATGTCAATGTCAAATATCAACAGTTTTAGTGACATTCTGAATTCTGATAGCTTTTTCTGGGAAGTATATTTAATCTTTCATATTGTTTTATTAATTAAATATTTGAAATTATAGGTAAAATTGTTGTAAAACGCATATATCCATCAGAAATACCGCCAAACTGGTTAATGAAGTGGAAGAATCTCTGACATTTAGAAACTTCCTCATACAATGAAAAATAGATATAATTAGAATTATACTCGTATGTGTGCAGAAGATATGTTAAATACAATAAAAAACAATATTTGAGTAAAGTTCTTTATTTTTTTTTTTTATAAAACGACGGTTCGAAAGCAAAGTGCAATACAATACTTATATAGCCTAATATGGAAATAGCGAGAGGTCTTGTGCTGGCCACAACAGATTTTTTTTTTTTTTTTTTTGAATAACTCGATTATTTTAAGTACAATGTGCGAAACGAGAAACGGACGTTTTTGGAGTAAAAAATTCTACGCTATTTTTGAGTGAAAAAAATATTTATTGTCAGAAATGTCATGCCATTTTGTTTACTTAGGTAGTATTCGAGCGCGAATTACGTTTCATCAGAATCTTATAAAATTTTAACTATAATAAGCTTGCTCACTATTGGTAACTTTTTTATTTGAAGAGGTACGAGGTTGGTTAAATGAGCAAAATTGTGCCATTTTATATTAGAAAATTGGCCATGTAGACAAAATAAAAATTGTGTCAGCGGTTCTCAAAATTTGGGACAAAATATATATTTTTTAAATGGAACCATATATTTTTTATTATCTTATTGGAAAGAGTAAATTTTTCTCTTTCCAATGAGGTAATGTTGTTTATGAACAATTTTTTCAAATAAACGAGTTATTTACGGTTAAAAATTTAAATTTTGTAAACTATTTTATTAGTTTTGTAGTCAAGTAAGCCATGGAAACAATTGATTCTTTGTTTGTTTAACGTTTAATAATATCCCCCGTAAAGTTCTCTGTGTTTAATAATGTTTAATAACTTTACAAGTAAAGAAAAGTTAGAAACGATCTTGCTATATGGAAAGTTATATCTAGACACCAGTTACGTAGAACGATCGGCTCTCTTTCCTAAAGAGTTTAAATGTGCGAAAGAAATAATGGCTTTCAATTTGAATATTTTCTTTGTTCTGTTATTACTGTAAAATAAATTAATAAAATAATAATTTTATAAAAGACAATTGTTTCCATAGTTTACTTGACCTAAACTAATAAAAGATAATTTTTATCTTCAAACGTAAATAACTCGTTTATTTGAAAAAATTGTACATAAACAACATTACCTTATTGGAAAGAGAAAAAAAATACTCTTTCTAATAAGATAATAAAAAATATATAGTTCCATTTAAAAAATGTACATTCTGTCCCAAATTTTGAGAACCGCTGACATAATTTTTATTTTGTCTACATGACCAATTTTCTAATATAAAATGGCACAATTTTGCTAATTTAACCAACCTCGTATCTCTTCAAATAAAAAAGTTACCAATAGTGAGCAAGCTTATTGAGACACCCTGTATATACAGAATAATAATATCTACATATTTTCTTATTGGCAAAAATCAATTGACCATCTCAAACTTGAGATAAATGCATCTAAAGATAAGACTTTTTGTATATGTTTCCTATATCAGGCAATAACAAATGACATATTGTTCACTGTAGCTTCAAAACGGTACGTCACATGTTATTGAAAAACATCTCAGCTTATAAAGGTAGGTACATAAATGACATATTAAAATTAAAAATAAAAATTTAGACCATTTTGTTTAAGAGATATTGAAGTATTAAAATTTCAAATATAAAGAAAATAAATTAATTAAATTTTTCATCTATTTCAAGCCGATATTTAATTATTACAATATTAAAATTAATATATGGTATTGCAAAGCCTTCTGTATTTAATAAACATGTAATGTTGTTTTAATAATAATAATTTGTATTTGAAGGGATGATACACTTATTACAAAGTGATTGGCATAAATGGTAACATATTTATATATTAATGCACATAGAGATTTGTTAAATGTTCATTGCAAAAGCTCGTAATCTAAGTGCAGAAATAGTCAAGTTATATATTTTGTACATGATGTCTGTATTGTGGATTTGGGAGAAGAGTGCCGCCAATGGGTTTCCTGTGTCGGTGTCAGCGGTAGGAAGATACTGGGCCCTCAGGGGGGCTATATTGCAGATTGAACAGATTTCATTGGAGTCCAAAATGTGGAGCACACCATCTGTGTGTATCCTGGTTATCTTGCTGTTTGTAGTACGGAGTTGGGAAATTGTTTTTATTATTGTATATGGCATCTCTAATGTCATATATTTCTTTTCTTGATGGTAATATTTATAGATTACATGATATGTAGAGTCTTCAATTCTTTGCGCGTCTTCTTGTGCATAAAGATTGAAGTATTTGTCAATTATATTGTTCATCTCTTGTTTCAGTGCTATAGTGTCCTGGCTGTCCCAAAGCCAATCATAGTCGATTTTATGTAGTATTTCGAATAGTCTGGTGCAACAATTATATTTTCTTTTCTTTTTAACGTCAATATTCTTAGAATTGTGTAGGGACTTTTAATAGTTTTGTGTAGTATAACTTGATATATCTGTTATCTTACATTAGTAAAATTTTGTACCATAAATTGAGTATTCTTTTAATTACTTCTATTTCAATTTTTTTGCTGACTCGATTCTTGCCGAACTATATAATTAGCTGTATTTGGGCTCCGCCCCCAGAAGGATTTGAAAAAGTACAATTGGCCTTTTTCGATAGTTTCAAATAGATTTATTGCCCAAACTTCGGCGCCATACATCAAAGAAGGCATGATTACGGTTTTATTTGTTTAGAGCGCTGTAGCTAAAAAATCCAGACTTCTTCAGTGTATTTTTGACCACTCCGGAGATTCTGTTTGTTTTGTTCAAAACGTCTTGTAGGTTGGTGTTATATAAACCAGAAGATGTATATGTTACACCCAGATAAGTGTATTTTTTTGCTTGAAAGATCTCTTCATCATGGCAGTAATAGCGTTTGTTGCTAGCTGGTGAGCGTCCTAAGTGAAAATGTAAAATTTTGGTTTTAGTTGCGTTTACTTTCAGTTTCATTTGGTTACTGTAATCTTCTAAAGCCTTTAATTTCTTTGTTAGATCTACAGACGTTTTGGCAAAAATGACAATATCATCCGCATATTGGAGCGATAGGATATCGGTAGTGTGATTGATGTACAATCCTTCTAGTCCTTTTAATCTTAGGTGATCTTCAAGGTCCGCTATATAGAGTGCAAACAATATAGGGCTAGTATACTCCCCTTGTAGGACGCCTTTCTTGATAACAGTGGGGTCTGAAGTGCTTCCTTGTGTGTCAATTGTCATAACTGCATTTTCATACATATTTTCTAAGATGCGCACAAGTTTTCCACTAATTCCTTTTTCATATAGTTTTTGCCAAAGTAGTTTGTGGGATACCGCGTCGAACGCTTTTTAGTAGTCTACGAACAAAGCGTAGAATCCATTTTTGTTTGTAAGAGTATGGGTTTGTACTAGCGCGTTCAATACAAAGATATTGTCTCCACATGACCTTTCTGGTTTAATATAAATGTGAAGAGTTTCACGACGCTGCTGCACACAGCTAGTGCTCTGTAGTTACTTGGGTCATTTATATTACAATTTTTTGTGCAAAAGACAAAGTTTTATGTTCATCAGTTTATGCGGTAATTTTTCAAATGTTATGAAATTATTATACATGTTTAAGAGATAGTTTTTCCATTTATCTGGTAATAGTTTTAATTGTTCGTTAGTTATGTTGTCCGCACCGGGAGTTTTGTTTAGGTAGGGGTGTCTTGCGTCTAGAAATGCAATTTTGCAGGGTAACTCTGTATTATGCCAAGCTTTAAAATGCTGATACCAGAGGTCCAATGATATTGGGTTTTCTTTAAATCGCTTCTTTTAGTGCTTTAACGGTGTTCCAGAATTCTCTTTGGTCTTTATTATCTGTTTTATAAGCCTTATTGAATTTATTGATTTGCAGTTTATATTGTTTTTTTGTTAAATTGTAGGTTTGAATATCTACATCTGCAAAGTTGGATTTTTTGCATTGTTTAAGACATGCTTTTATTTTCTTTTTAAGTTCTCTGCAAGTTTTATCAAATCATGGTTTACAGTTTACTTTATTTTGTGGGGAGGTGTAAATAGTAATTTTATTTGTAATTTTAGTTTTTTCGAATACTTTATTTATCACCTGTAGTACATGATTATACTGTGAATCTACATCCATGTTGGGAAAATTGTGGATTTCATGATCTTCAAGTAGATTAGTATAACAAGTTACTTTGTTAGTATCCCATGTTTGTTTTAATTTGTAGTATCTTTTATTGTTTGTAATATTATGGGTATCAGCCGTATTACTAGTAAGATCAACGGAGAGGTCCCGTGGCCGCGTGCCAGAGTGTCTGGTCGCGAACCTGGGGAAACCGGGTTCGATCCCGTCTGGCGCCAAATATTTCGAATTTTAAATGGCACAAAAGTGACCCCTGTGGTGCACTCTCCACGCCAGCAATGAATGCCTATGAGATGACGCCTGGTAAGCGCTCGCACGGTGCAAATATGTCATCATCATTACCGATATCTGCGATAAAGCAGATTGGCACACCCAGAAATGGGTAATATGCCGTGATGATATATTTATTTATTTATTTATCAACGGAGAGAGAGTAAACGAAAGGTTAGAATAGAAAATATTGTTGCATACCGAGAAATTGTTAACATAGGGAATAGTGCTGATGTTGGTCCAAATAAGATCAATAATGCTTTTTCCTTTAGTGCCTGCATACGTAAAGTTTGCTGGATTGTCATCAATAGATCTTCCGTTAATTAGGTAGAGTCCTGCAGACTCCATTAATTTTAATAAATCTCTTCCTTTTTTGTCAATCCTACTGTCCTTGGTTTCTCAACTTGCATATAGTCTTGTGTTTGCAAATAGTTCAGGTTCAGCTTGATTTTCTCTGCCGACTTTTGCGTTCAAATCTCCTCCAATAATTACTTGTCTGCCGGGATACTTTTCTAGTATGTCCGATAGGTTCTCTTTAAACAAGTCCAGCAAGGAGTTGTAATTGTATGAGGGTGAAAAGTAGGTGAATCCTAATATGATATTATATTGTTCGAAATCTATATTTATAAACATCCATGCATTTATAATAGATATATTCTTTGTTGTTTTTTGACAGCTATGATGAGACCCCCACTAGCTCTACCTGTTGATGCCTCTTTTACCGCAAACTGTCGAAAAGTGTGATAATCGTCTAGAAATGTTGGGATACCTATATTACATTTCTCTGTTCAACCAGTTTCATTTAGACAGATAATTTCGTGTTTACCAATAAATTCTGTTTCGTTTGAATGAATGTTGTTTTAATCATTCGCCAGTGTATTTATTAATAATATTGTAGCGTGTGAGAGTACCGTATCGACGCCACTGGATGAGCGTATCCGAATGTGTCGCGCGCACGATCTTGTATAGAAGCTTCGAGAAAGCGATGACGTAATTACAGCGCACAGCTGTGTCAACAAACGACGAGATAAGTTTTAATTACTGTGCGCCGCAGGCGAATGACGGAAGCGTCGCGGTACATTATTCTAGAACAGTTGTGGAAATAGTCTAGAGTATATACCGAGCTATATAAGGAAGAAGCAACTCGGTGCGAAGTCACTTAGTCAGTAAGTGTAGTTGAGTTAGTGAGTAGACTTTGAAGTTTGATACGAGTATACGATACGCGCCTGAGAGATGACAGTCTGAAGAGGAAACAGTCTGAGATAGAAGGCAGTCAGTCTGGAAAGGAATTCGGTTGATAAAGATATCGTGAAGACAGTCGAGCCGGCTCGTATGTTGAAAGAGATAGTGATATAAATAAATAGTAGTTAAATAATAAATAAATAGTTATAGTGAGATAAATATTGTCGAGAATATTGTTTAATAAATTAATTCTTTAATAATAATCTTAGTCTTTAATTTAATATTTAATTTAATATAGTTAATTATTTCTTGTTTAATAAGCATTTAATTTTATTATTGCGTACCTGAGTGTCTAGCCGCGAATCTGGGGAACCGGGCTCGATCCCAATCGACGCCAAATATTTCGAATATTAAATGGCACAAAAGTAACCACTGTGGTGCATTCTCCAAGCCAGCAGGTGAGCCCGTGAGGTAACGCCTGGTAAGCGCCCGAGCAGTACGAATATGTCATCTTCATTACCGATAACTGTGATAAAGCAGATTGTTACACTGTGATTGTTTGTATACTATAGCCAGTGTTGTGACAGATCAATTTATAAAGGACCTAGACCAAGATCAAGATCTTTACAATTAATATGTTCTAGATCAGATCATAGGTCAATTTCTGCGATTGGATCAGATCAGATCAGGGATTTGGGATCTGTTTTCTTAGATCATATAAAAGATCAGTAACGATTTAAAAATGCTTTTTATTTCTTATTAAAAATAGGAATAAAAAAAGTAAATTAATTACACAGAATGTACCTAGCCTTATGCCTTACACATAGGAAGAAATATCAGATACATACAGGATGTTCGAAAAAAAAAACCTAATTCGGAGTAGGCTATGAACACAGAAACGTATGTCTGATCATTTTTCAATTCAACAATCAAGTTTCAAAATTGATTGTGAAATCTGATTTTAAGGAAAAATATAATACATAAGGATACAGAATATTTGCCATTTACCGTTTTCTAGTATATTCCTTTTTCTAAAATAAGGTTTAAGAAGAAAAGCATTGATTTCTTTAGATAACATTTTCTACAATATTTCCTATCAAATTGACAATTAAATACTTTCAAATTGACATACATTTTTTTATTCGTCTAGCCTACTCCGAGTTAGGATTTTTTGAACACACTGTACTTAGTTTACGTAATATTGGATAGCACATTCGTATATTTGATCTTTTTTTAAGATCACAGATTACAGTTTTTATATCTAGATCCAGATTAAGATCTGAATACATAAAAGGATCTAGATCAGATCAAAAATCATACTAAATGAACTAGATCAGTGATTCAGATCAAATTATCTAAATCAGTCACAACACTGACTATAGCATAGAAAATTTCACGTACTTTTTCAGTTTAGATAAATAATAAATATATAGGGGTTCCATTTAAAAATAAAAAGTTAAAGTTACGTACCATTGCTTCAAGTGACATTCTGTAGAACAACATATTTTGTAGATTTATTGACATTTTAATTTAAAATAAACAAATAGTCGAGTTATTAAAAAACAGACCGATGAATCACCCGGTATATAATTTTACCGTAAAAAGACCAATAAAAATATAAGAATGCAATTGATTTCATTCGATTAACAGATATCATACTTAATGTTGTTGCAATCAGCGACATCGTTGCTTTTTGTTGAGAATTGTTGTACAATTCATCTATTAAATGCAGCTCGTACTTTATTATTTTTCTACAGAATCATAATTTCTTCACGTGTTTTGATTCAATATGGATCTAGTCTAATATAACGAAAGTAGGTCAGCAAAGGTGCAGAAACTTAGTTCTCTCCTGGTACGATGTAGATAATTATCTCGTGGTTATATATTAAATTTCGCAACTCATTAGACAACATTTAATTTACTTTATCATTAAGGATTCCACACCTGATCCTGCTTATGCTAACGCACATAATTATACCTGTAGTAAAATGTACGCTAAATATTATCCTCTTTACTAAGAAAATTAGAATGGGGACTGCGCATTTTAGAACGTTGATATATTTTATATCATTTTTTAACTTATGTATCAGTTGTTTAAACCTAAGGTTCTCACGCAGACGTAATCAAAAAAATATGATGTGGCCAGCCCATAACCTCCCGCTGGGTGTTTAACAGTGATCTCTATAACATATGTTATAGAGATCACTGGTATTTAACCATGCAGTATAAATGAAGCAATCATTATTATTACATAATAGAAAAACTTAACAAAAATTTAAAATAGTACTCGTATCTTTGCACAAAGTCTTTTTAGACTGGAAGATATTGAAGCAAATTAATAGTACATATAATAATTATGTATGATGGAAAACATATTATTTTTACAAACCTTAATTTCCTTAGAATTAAATATATTAGTACTATATTCTCCTTAACACGGTTTCATTATTAATTTTAATGTAATTGCTTCCTGACAGTGACATATGTTTAAATATGTCAAAATTGTTTTCGTTAGACGCATAGGTAAGATAAATATATAAAAATAATAATTATTTTATAAATTCATATTTAAAGTTATTTACTAAATACTAATATCGTAAAATTGATTGTATTCAATTTTTATTAGTAAAGTAATGAAAAATTATATTCAGTGTATTTTTTTCACGAAAACTATTAAAATCTTGTATAAGTAATACTTCCGGTTATCCGATATACACTAAAAACTAATGAGCTCTTTCCACATTAGTATAAAATGGGTATACAAAATTTCAAAATTTTCTGATTGATAGTATTTGAGTAATCGTGTCCACAAGATCCACACATCCACACACATACACACACACACACACACACATACATACATACCCACAGACATCATTGTAAAAATATTAAAATCGGATTCTGAGGACATGAAAACGTGCTTATTCACCAAAATCTCTATATGCGATTTTAGCACGATCCCCACACCTCCCTTACCTAGGGTAGCGGGAGGTAAATAGATGATTACAATTCGGGTGATTCTTTGTTGTATAGAATTAGGACACCAACAAGGAGTAACTCGACAAAATACGTGTTCGAAAAACGTGCTTTTATAGCCACATACTATTTTATAAACGACAGATAAATTTACTTCCAAAGTAAATAAAATTTATTCCTTCTCATGATAGTTAAACTTTTAACAGTAATGTTATACAAGTACATGCCATAATGAATAAAATAGATTCGAATTTGTTATTTTAAATAAATTCACCACGAAAATAAATTTACTTTGTCTTTTATAAAACCTGGAGTTAATATGTAAGTCAGTATAATATTGGAAATAAATAAATCATTTTATTATAATATAAATTCTACAGTTTGGTTCATGAAAGATTCAAGATCATTTATAATATTGCAGATAAATGCAACGCTTTTTGTACATATAGAGTCATATGCGTACAAACATGAAATATTTGTGGGTCGTTCCTTTATAAATAATGCTTTTCTCAAAGTGTTATTTTCTTCACCTATGTTTTTGTATGAAACAAAAAAATAGACTTGATGGCAAACCGTCAACGACTCTGGATAAATATTAGCGCAGAATGCAGTGTGGCGGATAATTACATATTTGTAGATCTACGTCACACGTCACTATTACTGATAGTGAATTAGAAAGTAATGTCACAATTGTCATACAGAATTAAACAGACATACGTCAAGTAGTTTTTCTCTTTTTAATACAAACTGTTACGAGTACTATGCTAGTGCTATATAAAGTGCTGCGAAATTCTTTCTTCAAACAATTGACCTTGAATAGTCAACTTATATAGACTTAATTTAAATATTCGTGATAGTGTAAAAATGATTACCAATTTCACATTATAAAACTTTAATCAATTCAAATAGATCTGCAATTAGGTAATTCTTAAATTTTATTTCCAATTCGTTTGTCTTAATTTTAACCTCTCGCTAAGAGAGGTATTGGATTCATGCTAAAATTCGCATATCCAGATTTTATTGAATAAGCACGATTTAAGGTTCCTAGAATCCGATTATAACATTTTTAAAATGATGTCTGTGTGTGTGTGTGGATGTGTGTATGTGTGTATGTGTGTATGTCTGGATGTTGTAGACACGATTCCTCAAAAACCATAAGACTTAAAAATTGTTTAACTATGGATTCCTCAATCTGACATTCCTGGGAAGAGCTGAAAAGGTTTTGGTAACAATTGAACAACCGGAAATAGTAGTTTCTGAGAAAAATTCTTCTAAATATAATTTTTTGGAAATTTTCGTTATTAAATATTGAAGAGCATAAAATTCTCCATCTAATACACTTAAAAATTTTATTATATCTTGTATAGATTTAGAGATAAAGACACTATAATATATAGAGTAATTTAATCGCAGAGCCCAAGGCACTAAGGAAACCAGTTGACAAATTCCAATGTTTATAACATAGTTTTTAAATGACACATGTCAGTGTCAAAAATTAACAGTTTTAGTGACATTCTGGCAGCTTTTTCTGGGAAGTATATTTAATCTTTCTTATTGTTTTATTAATCAAATATTTTAAATTATAGGTAAAATGCATATATCCATATGAAATACCGCCAATCTGGTTAATGAATTGGAAGAATCTCAGACATTTAGAAACTTCCTCATACAATGAAAAATAGATATAATTAGAATTATATGTGTGCAGAACACATGTTAAATACAATAAAAAACAATATTTGAGTAAAGTTCTGTATTTTTTGTTATAAAACGATGGTTCGAAAGCGAAGTGCAATACAATACTTATATAGCCTAATATGGAAATGGCGAGAGGTCTTGTGCTGGCCACAACAGATTTTTAATATAGTTTTTACCTCCCGCTACCCTTGGCAAGGGAGGTATAGGGATCGTGCTAAAAATCACATGTCGAGATTTTGGTGTAAATCTGATAACCGGAAATGGCACTTTACCTGAAGCTCATAATGGGTTTTCTTCAAAAAGACCATTAAATTCCATTTTTCGCATTTTTTGGCATAAATTTAAAAATAATTTTTTTAAAAAAAATCCCGAAGCCTAAGATAAACACAATTCCTTTGTTACATAGTTCATATTTCAAATAAAGGTAAATACAGGCGAATGTCACTGTCAAAACACGAATCACTTCAAATTAATAATAGTGACATTTTAAAAAGAAGATATTAAATAAAGCAATATTTAAATGCAATGGAACAGTTTGCAGCATTAGTAAATACGGAGGTATGTATTTAAATTAATAAAAATTAAATAGTGGAGGGTTTTGTGTTGGCCACATCAGATTTTTTTTATTTACTTTAATAATGAATAAAATTCAATGAATGATGGGCGCATATTACATTCTTTGCATTCATTTCAATATTGCAGTAAAATAATTATTAATAGTCGTATATATGCACATCAAAGGTCCAAATAATATACCGGTTTTATAGATTTTTTATGTAATTTTGATTTTATAAATTCAATTCCTTGTATTATAGGACATATGTGTATTTCTATGATGAACATTTTTATATAAAAAATGTAATATATTATAAAGTCTGTTATAAGCAAAAACTCATATTTAACTCATATATATTGCCTTCTACAAATAGGTGTAAAATAAATTGTCTATTTCTGCGAATCCCCTTTGTAAATAAAGCATATCAGATGGATCAGCCGGCGCTAATATCAGCTAGGACGATGAACGACATTATATTTGGTCGAGGTTGAATCAATTGGGGGTCTCCACTATAACAAAATAGTAATTTACGTAACGACACCTGAAAGTCAGGTCATGTTGGGTACAATATTTTTTTCGCGGTTCTGAAAAAAGAATAAATAAAAATATATCGTTTATGTATTATTTTATTTTTACTAAAATAAATAAATAAATATATCATCAAGGCATATTACCTATTTCTGGGTGTGCCAGTATCTACAACACATGTAGACATCGTTAATGATGACGATATATTTTACCGTGTGGGCGCTTACCAGGCGTCACCTCACGGGCACTCATAGCTGGTGTGGGGAGTGCACCACAGGGGTCACTTTTTGTGCCATTTAAAATTGAAAATATTTGGCGTCTGTCGGGATCGAACCCGGTTCCCCCAGGTTCGCGACCAGACACTCAGTAGTGGTAGCACGCACTTTAGAATTCTATCAAAAGAGGCATTTGTTTTCGCTTTTCGCCACGAAGCGAAAATTTGGTAGCATGCGTATATCAAAATATTCGCCTGCAAGCGTACGACTCGAGGCGAAAGTGTCAAAGTAACGTCATTATTTTGCCACAATTCTATTTAAAGCCAATTTATATACCGTGAGTATTTTTTAACGTGAAACATTGGGTTTGTCATATCCATAGTTACGATTCGACTTTTGATTGACAGCAATGTATTTGCGTGTCCCACTTAAAATGAAACATAGGGAACGAATTTGACAGATGTATTATAATTTAAATATTGTAAGAAATTTACCCAAGTCAGAAAACCACTCAAGAGCACTAAACATATTTCGGGCACAAGGTGCACACAATATTTTTTCTACAACTAAATTTAATTTTTAGAAAACAGGTATAATTATTTAAACAAAATTAACCTCTAATGACATCATGTCAATATGACAGATAACCGCTATAAGTTACGTCTTGACATTTGATTGACAGCTATGTATTTACCTGTCTCATTTATAACATAGGGAATGAATTTGACAGAAGTATTATATTTAAGTATTGTCAGAAAATCACTCGGGAACAAGGTGCACACAATATTTTTCTACAACTAAATTTAATTTAGAAAACAGGTAGAATTATTTAAATAAAACGTCCACTGACGTCTTGTCAAATGTCAAATTCGTTCCCTATGTTTCATTTTAAATGGGACGGGCAAATACATTGCTGTCAATCAAATGTCAAGTCGTAACCATGGATGACAAATCCAATGTTTCACGTTAAAAAATACTCACGGTATATAATTTATACATTTATTATATACAACTGTCATAATATTTTTTATTTTAATAGTATAAAATCCAATAATTTCCGAACCAAAAAACGAATATAGAATTCTAAACTGCATGCTAGCAAGATTCGTAAAAGTAAAATCGTATTCGCCTGCTTTCTATGATAGAATTCTAAAGTGCGTGCAACCACTGCAGGCACGCGGCCACGGGACCCCATTTTTACTGCGAGGATATAATATAATAAATTAATAAATAAACAACTGATCGCCATGGAAACATTCACTTTACTGGTCCCGGGATCGGGAAGTTACTTATAGGCAATTTTCCGAGCTAGCTCAATAAAGAAGAAATTTCCGGTCTAAAAAGTGATCAGAAACGGCTCATTTTAAAGTCCATTGCAAAAAAAAATAATAATAATAAAATGTACACTTTACTGTAATAAAGTATTACTCAATAAGATTAAAAATTTTGTAATAATTACTTTGAGAGATATTTGGAATTTGTTATCAGTGTCACTGAATTGGTACACTAATTCTATCTTTCTCTCGCAGCCTTCTATGTAGCGTCTGGTGCGAGAGGAAGGTAGCAAGTATAGTTAAACTAAAAACAATTAAGACTGTTTAATACTACGAATTGTTTCAAAATTAAACAAACTTTCATATAAAATAATAATAAAATAAAAGCGGAGGATCCCATTGTTCTACCTACAGTAAATATTTATGGCTTAGCTTCGCAATAGTTGTTTCAGCGATGTTAATGTACAAAAAGTAATATTTTATCAGAAGACGTGGAAAACTTGTGCGTATAAATCTCCATATTAATGCTATAATGTAATTCACCATTTTGAAAATCGAAAAATTAGTTTCATCAAGGTTTAATACTTTCCTTAAACCACGGTATTGTCCATTCACATCTTTTTTCTGAAAACTTATGTGACACGTGTTAATTAAACATAATTACTGATTATCTTTCTAGGATTTTCGAAAAATATTTATTAGTTTACGTGTAGGAAAAAGTTGTTTTAAGTGAAGGAGAGATGACGATAACATTTAGTAAAATATATTTTTTGTTCTCCTGAAGTGTAATGGGAACTTTACAATTATATACACAGCAAGTGTAACCTACATTTTACGCTTACTGTGTTGTAACTTGTAACTTGTATGCGGTAAAATAATCAAAATACACTGGACGTTTATGGGCATTTAGAAAAGAAATCATCTTTACTATAATAAAGTTCATGTAAAAAAGTACTACCTACTCAAGTTATTTTTTTACTTTAACATTTCCTATATTTAAAACTAATTTATATAAACCAAACTCACGGTGGCGACATGTGTCATTATTGTAAAAATCCGCCGTTACCGACATAGTCACCGATCGATATACCTGTCAAATACTCGAGCATTGCTGAAATGTCAAATATCGACACCTACCTATTATTTATTACGAAGAAAACATGAGCAAATAAATATACAACGTCTATTATTACAGATAAATTTTTGCTAGAAGAAGTATTCTAATGAAGGTAAGTAAAATCAAATTTGGAAATTGACTTAACCCCAGTATTTTAAACTAACCCTTTTCAGAAGTACAACCATCTCATTGAAAAAAGTGATTTTCATGATCGTCGGCCAAAAAATTTGATACAATTCTCGTGCGTGAAGTATTTTACAGCGCTCCAGCTAATAAGGCACTCGCCTTAAGGGCTCGTGCCTTAAACAAAGTTGTCGCGCTGTAAAATACAACTTACACGCACTCGAATGTAAATAACTATTACCAGACCAGAGAATGTAAATAAGTTTTTTAAGTTTTGATGAAATTTTACAAATTTATTAATGTGGATAATGTGGTAAAAACTTTTCGATTTCGCTTTGTTTACATAACCATCTTTAGAGATAAGATGATAAATCAATAATACTGTAATAAATTCTGCGTTAAGAATTTATGAATTATTTACATACTTTATTATTTAAACAAAATTAATTTAGAAAGTGTCATTTATAACATTTCCAATGATATCAAATACTAATTATCGCTGAATAATTTCATTAATATAATTGTCATTATAACCAACCGCAACTTTCATAACATCGACAGAGTATATATGTTTCATTAATTTGTAATAAAAGCATTCCAATTATATCAATTCACAGGTAATATTGAACACAAATCCGTTAAATAAATTATTTATTAACATACTACAACGTCCTGTACAATTTAAGACTTGTGATGATTTTTTTTTTTATTTTATTATTTTTGGAATAATACTTATATTAGGAGACATTTCAAAGCCATTCACATTTGTTACAAAAAATTCACTACCTAGGGCTTTCACTAAAAATGTGTAGGATTCTGAAAATACAAGTCTAACAATTTTAAAATACTGAAGTATGTAGAACAACATTTTCTTTACAATTTCCAATTCACTGTTCCAATAAAACGAAACTAACTGTAACTTTTGAAATTTCATATAGCGCAAAATTCAACAGAGGATACTTGAGCGGAATGTTCTACATAAAATAACACGCGTGCAGTACAACAAAACGATAACCGCTTTAAAATACCAAAAGATGGGAAGAATTATTTCTCTCTCGAGGCTTACACGATTCTTTCAAAAATAAAATTCTGTGGCAGACGAATGTAGTTGTAAATATAAATATTCTGGCACTGATAATTCCGTGTTTGTTATCAAGTGACTAGCTACTAATTCAAGTACTATTTGATTCGAAGCAAGACTATGCTCTATAGTACTATAATAACATGTAAGGCAAAATTATTCTATCATATTCGAAATTAGCACAAAACCGATTTATATGTACACTTAGGCACATAAAAAATGGGCCACTTTTTTCACAGCAATGTTTTTCAAACATTTTAAATAGAACTCGTAAGTTTATCCAATGAAAGACAGTCTATAACAAACAATGTAGAAAAATGTTACAGATGGTACTTATGGGTTTATTTAATGGACAAACATGAGATTTTAAGATAACTTTGGCATTATGACCTGAAGTCCAATAGTGATAAAATAGTGAGTACTACAATTCGAAAGAGCTTAAAAAGTATCCGAAAGAAGCGAATTATAAAATGCAACTCGCATTTAGAGTTTTTAAAAATTATAATTTATTTATTTGTTTGAAGAAGTTTATGCAAAGGTTGATACATAAGAGAAAACTACTAGGAGAATCGCATCGCCAATGTCTTTACATTGCAATTTATACTATTTCAATACGGGTTTTATAAAAGGCAGAATAAATTTACTTCCATAGTAAATTTATTCAAAATAACAGATTCTAATCAATTTTATTCATTTTATGGTAATTATAACATTACTGTCAAAAGTTCAACTGTCATTTGAAAGAATAAATTTGATTTACTTTAGAAGTAAATTTAACTGTCGTTTATAAAACCGGCCATAAAACTTTTATTTTTTTTCTTAAATCAATATAAAACCATATCTTTCAAGAAAAACTGTTATCAGCTATTCCCATTGAAATAAAAGTCTTATATATTTGAAAAGTTTTGGATAATATTTTAATATAGATTTTCATTAAAATCTATTATAGGCTTCAAGTAAAGTACCACTTTCGGAAGTTATGTAATAACCAAAAAGGAAGGTATACAACTAGATGTTATAATAGTCCTAAATACAAAATTTGAACTTTCTATGGTTTACGGATACGTACGTACAGATGTCACGACGAAATTAGTCAAAATGAATTCAGGGATGGTCAAAATGGATATTTCCGCTGAAATCTGAAAATCAAAATTTTTAATGTTTACGATACTTTTTTTTTCAGGGAAGTAAATAGATAAACATTCTTTCTATTTTCATATATTCTGAAACTTAATCACCAAATATTTTCTTCCACAAGTTTAAGACATTAAATAGACGGAAATTTCACATTGCGGATGTAACGCTACATAGATTATCATTTTGTTTAGAATGGCATCAAATTAAAATACTGTAACGTTGACGAGTTACAATGCTTACATCGATGTAATAGGCGTTCGGAATCGAGCCATTAGCAGTTTTGCAAAAACAATAAAATAAATCTGATGTGGCCATGGCCAACACCCCACTATTTAATTTTTTTTAAATTTAAATACGTACCTACGTTTTTACTAATGCTGCAAACTATATTATGTTCCATTGCATATAACTGTTGTTTTATTTATATTTTCTTTTTAAAATATCACTATTATTAATTTGAAGTGATTATTTTTTTGACAGTGATATTTACCTGTCAGTTACATTCATTTGAAATATGAACTGTGTAACAAAGGAATTGTATTTATCTTAGGCTTCGGGA
>OW964834.1:17126996-17352271 GCA_943142095.1 Ophonus ardosiacus
AGGTATTATTTAAATGCTGCCACACATTTCTTGAAAAATGAGGTGGAGCACCATCATGCTGAAACCATGTATGTTGACGATGGAGTAAGGGAACATATTCTAATAATACTAGTAGAACATTTTGTAAAAATTCCAAATACTGGTCACCATTTAATCTATTGGGCAGTACGTATGGTCCAAGCAAATTTCCATTTAAGATACCAGCCCAAACATTTAATGAAAATCTGTGTTGCAAACTACTTCTTACTACAATTTTCTTGAGCCCAATAATGCATGTTGTGGAAATTATGGACACCGTCACGTGTGAAAATTGCTTCGTTACTAAATATTATAAGTGAAGTAAAATTAAAATTTGCAGCATGTTGTTGCAGAATCCACTGACAAAATATCGTTCTAGCTTGGTGATCAGCAGGCATCAATCCTTGAACACGTTGAAAATGGTATGGATGATAATCATTCTTGCGTAAAATTTTCAAAACAGATATTTTTCCTAGAACACGAGACACTCCTCTGCTACTAATTTCCGGGTGAGCATGCACCAAGTCTAAGACTTCATCTTCAATGTCGTTGTGTAGTCTGCGACCGCCAATATCTCGTCCATTATTTCTTCTTAAATTGCCTGTGTCGCGAAGACGTTGTGTTACGGTGATGAACATCCTGCGATCGGGCTGGCGTCTTCCAGGATACCGTTCGGCATACAGACCTGCTGTTAAAACCGCGTTTTGTCCCACTTCACCATAAATCAACAACATATCCACTAATTCAGAATTAGAATACATTTTTTTTAACAAAACACAGCAAAACTCACTTGTCACTAACACTTCCGAGAATAATGAAATATTTTATGTACCTATTACACAATTATTTTCGGTGCAAATGGTATTTAATTTAGTGTATGGAGAGCTTCTTGACTAGATGGATGTTTGGGATGAATAAAAGTCCTGGTTTGCAGTCAATAATAATTTATTTAATTTAATTATTAAGAATAATTTAATTTAATTATTAATAATACAACTAATTTTAAATGTATTTTTGATAAACATATTTTTAATAAAATATGAATTAAAACAGCAATAAAAAAAAGTTTCCCAAAGAAAAGTCGAATTTTCGTTTATCGAATTTAAAAAAAAATCTTTCAGTTTCGTAATCTACACATATCATACTACTCACGCTTAAATTTATGACATTAATTTCGTTTCCACCCTGTATATATATATATATATATATATATATATATATATATATATATATATATAATAATCTAATGGCATACATCGCAGAGGATAAGGAACCATTTGACAAATTTAAATGTTTATAAAATAGTTTGTAAATGACAGATGTCAGTAGCAAAAAATCAACAGTTTTAGTCACATTCTGAAAGCTTTTTCTGGGAAGTACATTTAATCTTTCTTATTGTTTTATTAATTAAATAGTTAAAATTGTAGGTAAAATGTATATTTCCATCAGAAATACTGCCAATCTTGTTAATGAATTGGAAGAATCTGTCATTGAGGAACTTCCTCATACAATGAAAAATAGATATAATTAGAATTGTATGTGTGCAGAAGACATGTTAAATACAATAAAAACAATATTTGGGTAAAGTTCTGTAATTCTTTTGTTATATAACGACGGTTTGATAGCGAAGTGCAATACAATACTTATATAACATAAAATGGAAATGGCGAGAGGTATTGTGCTGGCCACAACAAATTATTTTTTTCTTATTGCTTTTTATAATGTATTTTTCGTTTATTATTTAAGCTACCTCATCTCAGACATAAATAATATTTGTTAAATTTCAGTCTCATGCTACACCGTTATGTAGTAAATAGCGTGATAGAAGTTTGTATGTATATAGATGTGTAAAGAAATAAAATTTATTTTTAATAAAAACTTATGTATCGGAATGTATTTCTCGCGCGTACTATCTATTTCTTTCCCCCACGAATACTTTCTCTCTGCGCATGATACCAGGGGGAACTGTCACGAAAGTGTAAACGGACTGTATTTTATTTAAATTTCATACAGAAAGTTTCTTGTATTTCCAGTAGAACAAGAATTGTTTTAACTAAAATGCTGTTTTAAAAAATATCAAATTCAAATTTCTATATTTAATATCACCCTTATATTTAAAGACCGATTTTTTTAAAAATATTTGTTCGATAGTTTGAATATAAACTATGTTCAGCTTTGAATCATATTTTGATAAATCTGATATCATTTATTATTATTATTATTATTATTATTATTATTATCATTATTAAATATTGAAATTTGACATTTTTTAAACCAATATTTTAGTTAAAACCAAGCTTGTTCTTCCAGCCATCGTGTAAATTGGATTTAAACACATACATCAATTAGTAATATTAAATTATTGCAACTTTTTCCATGATGACGCATTAAAGATGACAGGTGGCCTTATTCTGGTGGCCATTGTATCTAAGGCAATATTGTAATCTATTCAATAATGATATCAAGGTTCTATAAGACAATGTATAGATTAAAATATCTTTCAGAACTCATATTAATAATAGGAATAATAATACCTAAGTAGTATTATTCCAACAATGTATAGATTTGGTATTTTATGTAAACAAAAGAAAGGTTTATGTCTTACTTTCTTAGAAGTTTTTGAAATCAAGAAAGCTCTAAACGCAGGCACCAATTTAATAAACTATCACTTAGATGTAATAAATTCTCAATCCGTAGATATATTCACTAAGGAAATTCCCCAATCCCACCTCCCTAATTATTATTATTATTATTATTATTATTATTATTATTATTATTATTATTATTATTATTATTGAACCTTGTGCCTTTTGGCAGTGCTTACTTATTTAAATGTTTAACTAAATAAAGTAAATAATATAATTTTCAATATCAATATACCTGTCAAAATTTTAGTACAATATAATATATTATTATTTATTGTAACATTTAAATACACTACCAAAAGCTTACATGTATATATATATGCTTATACCTAGTCAATAGGATCGGTTTGATTACCGACCCTTATGGTACTCCATTGTGGAGGAATTTAGGGCTTAAACTCTCCAATATTTACAAACTGCTGGCGGTTCCTTAGATAGGAGGAAAATAAACCTAAACACACCCCTCGTATACCGTATGATTTTAGATGAACTTCCTATTATAAATATAATATTTTTCTGTATATTTATTTCTACTGATAATAAATGTGTACGTATTAATGCATTAATTTTATTTGAAATTACTTTAATTAATAGTAAATTTGGAATCTATTGAACACAAATTCAGTTTAGTAGGTAGTTATCGATTGAGATTTGAATTGATGATTAACACAGTAGTGAATAAAAATCGCATTCTAACCACAACCGCAGTTTAACTTTTATAAACGTGACATAGCCGTATTGAAACTACCTTTATAGTGTACAATAGATTCAAACAAATATTTACACGCATATCATAGTTTATAGTTTAATAGTTAGATGCGACACCCTCGGTTATTATTACGTATGTACGAGCCCCTTCTCACTTCAGTTGGCCCACTTGTTAAAAATTTATTTATGCTGACTTAACTAATAGCATTTTTAATAATACTAAAATGAATCTTTACTTTTTATTTAAAATGTAAATTTTCCGCATTATAGCGTCATTTTAAATTCAATTTTTAGCTCAAGATTAAAAATTTAATGGTATAACTTGAACACAAATCTAATATATTAATTACATATTATTTATCAATATTGAATAACGTCACTTTTAAATGTAAATTGTTACTGTAAATCTTTTAGACATTTTATTTAATAAAACCTTACTATTTTACGACTTAAATTCGTTTAATTTTTTCAGGTTTTCTTGAATTGTTGCTAAAACTAAGTATTATTTCATTTTACATTGAAACAGTAAAATATTTTAGGAAACGTATCTTGATATATCGGTAAAACGACAAAATGTCTGTAATATTAATAAAAATTGGTGATAATTTATGTTAGTTATTATTTGTGTCATATATTAACTAAATAAAATTAAATTAAGCGGATTGGGCCAAATGATCTGGGAAGGGGCTCGTACATATATTGCAACGTTTTTATTTATTTTATGTGTTTATTTACCTAATTTATTTTAATACACTTACACGTATTTACATTTTATAATTTAATAACACAACGAAAATATGTAACTTTCACAGACTACCTGCAACCTATAAATTAGCTTATCACTTACACATATATTAAAATGATTTATTTAAATAAATGAAAATTGTTATTTTGATTATTCGTTTTGGTATGCTGCCAAAGTAATAATTTTTGCTTATCATTAAAAGAAAAATACCGTGGTCTTAATATATATACTACTTTTGCTAAATATGAATATTAATGGTTTAATTTTCATCAATGATTATCATACTGCTTTCATAAATTATGTTGAAAAATTTCTGAATAACTCGAAAATAGTGGTATCTTAGTGAAAAGTTGCTGAGCTTTTTGAAAGAAATCTTTAACAACAGAGTCATAATATTACATCATTCCAATTCTGTAGTGTAGTATATTAATTGCAATCCTACCCCATTCTCCTGGAAAGAGTTCAAGTTCAGTGGTGATTTAGTGTTGGCACCGAACCAACAATAAATCCGCGTTTTAAGGTTTCATGAAAGCACGACATACTTGTTTATCCACAAGCTACGTCACTTTGGCGGCATGGAATCCCGATTATACAAATGGATATAATTAAACTTAAATCACGCTAATTAAACGATTGATTGTTTTACTGAATGCACAGGATAAAATATTTAAAATATGTACAGCCTGGAACAAATTCGAGTTCCTTATTATGTACGCTAAAGAAATTAGATGATGGTCTTCATGGGCTAACTTTTTAAAAGTTGATTTTCGCTTATTTTGAAAATATCTCGCTTATTATAAAAGGTAAACAAATAATGTTTAGATAAGTTTTATATGATTTTTTACGTAACGTGGTGTAATTATATTTTCTCAAAAGTCAATAATTTTCGAGATATAACACAAAATATTTTTAAATGGGAACATGGTGAAAATATCTTTTTCCTTATTTTATCAGCTTAAATTTACACATGAATTTGCGACAGATACATCTTTACACTTTTTAGACTTAAAATTAACACGGAACAAAGAAAAAATAGAATTTGATATCTTCAGAAAACCTACCAATACAAATAATTACATGCAAGCATCATCCTACCCATCTTTTAAATACAAATTACAGTTTTTCAGAGCCTTATGCACAGGTTGTTTAGCGTACCCTTCAGCCTCGATAATTTTGAAAAAGATCAAAATCATATAACGTATTTACCTACGATCAATGGGTAAAATCCCAAAATTATTTTGAAATTGATAAAGAAACAGAAATTTAATCAAATAACTAAAGTACAACCCTGCCGGAAAGCAAAACTGTTAAGAAATTTTGTAAATTTACCTTTGTTGTTTAACATAAATTTTCAAAGCTGTTTAAAAAATTCAATTTCATTTTTGCATTTAGCAAAAAATGCACAACAAAAAACATCATTAATAATAAATTAGATTACCAAAATAGTATCGTCAGGAATCTACTCCATTACTCGTAAAATTGCAATTTTGTATATGTATGATAGACAAAACGAAAAATAGAAACTAGACTTAAGGTACATATTTACCACATAAAATGTAAAACTATAAACTGTAAGCAAGCGTAGTTTAGCGGCGGTAAGCTAGAACCTGCATACCAAGATAAAAATTTTAGTCAGGCCCGTACTCAGGAAAGTTGTGCAAATATGTCATCGGATAGAGATGATAAAAGTAACAAAGAAGGAAGTGATAAAATAGAATTAAGAGATTTAATGAAAATTATATTACAAATAAAGAACGATACAAAAGAGATAAAACAGGATCAGAAAGAATATAAAGAGGAACTACTACGAATGAAACAGATAAATGAACAACTGAAGGAAGAAAACATAGAGATAAAAAAAGAATTGAACGACATGAAAGAGAGAATCGAGAGATTAGATAAAGAAAAAATCAAAAATAATTTCGTGATTGTAGGGCTAAGAGCAGACTCAATCAGCAGAAAAGACCTAAAAAACACCGTGGAAGACTTCATACACAAGAAAATTGGAGTTAATGTACAAGTGAAGGAAGCAATAAAGATAGGAGAGAAGACATGTAAGGTACAAATGGAAAATTTTCAAGATAAACAAAAAGTAATGGCGAATAAAAATAACCTAAGAACCTTAAAGGACAAAATCTTCATAAACAACGAACTAACAAGAAATGAGCGCGAAATACAAAAGGAAATAAAAATGTTAGCAGAGAAAAATAAAAAGGCAGGAGATATATTGAAGATAGGCTATCAGAAAATAACAATAAATGGAAAGGAATGGAAATGGGACAAAACACAAAAGAAGATGATAGAGGTCAAAGAAGAAGGAGGTACTGCGTCAAAAAACTAAGGGAAAAACGAGGAAAATTGCAACAAAAAGGAAAGACGTCGCAAGCAAAGGAAAAGGATACGATAAGGAACAACAAAACACATATAATTAAGTACGGGATGGGCAAAATAAAAAATAGAGTAAATAAACCAGGGAAAATAATAAAATTTGGAACATGGAATGTAAAAAGTTTAACAGGAAAAGAATATGAATTAACAGAAGAACTGGCAAAAATGAATATGGATTACGTGGGTATAACAGAAACAAAGAGGAAAGGCAAAGGAATCACAAAGACACAAAATGGATATTGGATGTACTGGGTAGGAGTATCGGAAAAAGAAAACGCCAAGGCAGGGGTGGCAATTTTAATTAAAGAGGATAAGATGAAATATGTTTCGAAAGAAAACCTATTGAATGAAAGATTACTATCAATAAATGTTAAGGAAGGAGACGAAAACGAAGAATACACGCTAATTGTGGGCTATGGACCGAACGAGGACGCAAGAAAAGAAGAAAAAGATAACTTCTTTAAAGAACTACAAGAAATAGTAGACAGAAGTGAAAAGAGAGTAATAATAATGGGAGACCTTAACGGGAGGGTAGGAAATAAGAATGATGGAATAGAGTGGTGCTTAGGTAGGAATGGAGAGAATGTGACGAATACAAACGGGAAAAGAATAATAGAGTTTTGCCTAGAGAATGAGTTCAAAATCGGAAATACACACTTCAAGCACAAAGAAATACATAAAATAACAAGACAAGTTATAAGCAGAAATGAAAAATCGATTATAGATTATTTCCTAATTAACATAGACAGCTGGAATAGAGTAAAAGACATAAAAGTAAAAAGAGGACCAGAGATTGGAAGCGACCATTTCCTTGTAACAATGATACTAAAGCAAGAAGTAATCACAAAAAACGAAACCAAAAGAAAGATAGTAAATAAGAAAATAAAATGCCATGAACTTAGAAGACAAGAGATAGAAGAAAAATTTCAAAAGAACGTCAACGAAGAGTTTAAGAAAAACGCAAAAGAAAAAGAAGGAAACATAGAAAAGAAATGGAAGAACTTCAAAAAGACAGTACTAGAGGCAGCAGAAAAAAGCTGTGGCACGACTAGAATAGTGAACAGAAACACAAACAAAACTAGATGGTGGTCGGAAAGGGTAAAAGTTACAGTGAAAGAAAAAAAGAACAAGTGGAATAAATATCTACAAACGAAAGAACCTACTGACTATGAAAAATATAAAGAACAAAGGAAAAAAGTAAAAAGAGTAATAAAGGAAGAAAAAGAAAAAGCATGGAGAGAATTTGGTGAAAAAATGAAAAACGCATACAATGAAAACCAGAAATTATTTTTTGGAACACTTAAAAATATAAGACAAAAGAAGACAGCAACAATTACGAACATTAAAGATAAGGAAGGAAAGACGATAGCAGAAGAAGACAGAATAATGGATAGATGGAGACAGTATTTCATAGAATTACTAGAGGGAAATGATACTAAAGATGAAGAACAACAAGAAAGCCATCGCACACGAACAAAGGAAACAGAAATAACACAAGAAGAAGAAATAAGCTTGAAAGAAATAATAGAAGCAATAAAAAAAACCAAAAGAGGAAAAGCTCCCGGACATGACAAAATAACAGCAGACATGCTGAAAGCACTACCCGAATCAGCACTACAGGAACTTAAAGACATAATGAATGAAGCGCTAAAAGGAATAACACCAGCAGAATGGCAAATAGGTATCATAACACCAATATTTAAAAAAGGAGATAGCAGAGAGTGCCGGAACTATAGGGGAATTAACCTAATAAGCACAGTGGCCAAAATATATGCAAGAATCCTGGAGAGTAGACTAAGAATAGAGCTGGAAGAATCTTTAGAGGAAACTCAATTTGGTTTTAGACCAAATAGAGGAGTAAATGATGCGATATTCATACTAAGACAAATAGGGGAAAAGGCAATAAAAGAAGGGAGAAACGTACATGTGTGCTTCATTGATCTAGAGAAAGCGTTTGATAGAATCAACAGAGAAGACATATGGAAAACGCTAAGAAAAAGGGGAATATCAAATACGTTAATAACAGGAATTCAGAGCCTATATTCAAACACTAAGAGCTATGTAAGAGTGAAACAAGAGACCTCCAATACATTTGAAACTACAGCCGGAGTAAGGCAAGGATGCATTTTGAGCCCGCTTCTGTTTACGCTAATTCTTGACGAAGGAATAAAAGAGGCAAAGAAAGAAGTAAAGAAATACTACATAGGAAATTGGAAATTGAGAAGAGTGGAAATAGCAGAATTATGCTATGCAGATGACATGGTCATCATAGCAGAAGACGAAAAAACCTTAATAAGGAATATAGAAATATATGATAAAGCGCTACAAAAATTAAACATGAAGATCAATAAAGAAAAAACGAAAACCATGATACTAGGAAGAAATGAACAACACCACACGATACAACTAAAAAATGAAAATCTACAGCAAGTCCAAAAATTTAAATACCTGGGGGCAATGATCTCAGAAGATGGAAGATTTGATGAAGAAATAAAAGAAAGAAGAACAACAGGAGGCAAAATATTCAATAGCATCAAACACAGCTTCTTAGGAAAGAAAGAAATACCGAAAGAGACCAGGGTACAAATATTTAAGAAAGTAGTGACACCTATACTCATACACGGAGCTGAAACATGGACATTAACGCAAAGACAAAAAGAAAAAATTACGGCTACCGAAATGAGATTCTTGAGAAAAATAGAGGGGAAAACAAGACTGGACAGAATTGAAAACACAACCTACAGACAAAACTTAAAAGTAAAAGCAATAGAAGATAAGATAGCAGAAGGACAGATGAGATGGTATGGTCATGTAGAAAGGATGGGAGAGGAGAGAATAGTTAAAAAAGTGTTTGAAGCAAAAATTGGAAGAAAGAAACCACGAGGACGACCAAGAAGAACGTGGCTGGAAGAAGTAAAGGAGGCAGCGCAAAGAAGAGGTCTAACTTGGGAAGAAACGAAGACAGCAACACAAGATAGAGCAGAGTGGAAAGAAATATGGAGAAGACCAACAAATCAGAACTCAACCCCCTCCCCCGCAGGCCGGGGGAACGCCTTACACCCGTGAGGGTAGAAAGGTGCAGGATTAAGTAAGTAAGTAAAATGTAAAACATCTATAACTTCGCTATAACTCTACATAACCATAATGCAGGGCACAATTTTAGTATAAACGACGTAAAATGTGAAAATGTTAGTAAAGGTCATAATTTTAATATGTTAGAAGCCATTGTTATGCAAAAATTAAAAATATATTATTCAATACAGATCCCTCTGCACTAGAAAACCCCCTCCTAAATTTTGGCCACTGATGTCCATTGGAAATGACATAAATTGTACTCGAAAATTTGTGTATTGTACAACTGATGATGACTGCAGTGAAATCAAAACGTACATTTTGTAAATATATAATTAATGAAGAAAAGTACAATTTTCATCATATTTTATATTGCTTCCTTCACGTTAGCTCAAACTAAACATTAGTATAAGCTTTTCATTGATATGCAACAAGTCCACATTCTTTTATTTTAAACATGAATAAAACCAGAATAATTAAATATTTAAAATTTATTAAGAAACAAATTAAAATATCAATTACAGATCATTATTTGTTTATTTTTACGTTCTTTTTTTCATTTTTACTAATTTTTCTAATTTATGTACTTCAGGAAGCATTGTAACCACTTTTTTCGAATTGCGTCAAACGCAAGTACAACGCCGAGAAGAAAGTATTTAACTAATCCGAAAATAATTGAATAAAAATAATTTTGAGAATTTTGTTAATATTTATTTATAGAAAATGAGATTTACCAGAACACATTAACATAATGTGTGCTGAAAATTACAAACTGCTGTGGTGTATTGAAATATTTATTTAAGATAGAAATAAAATAAAAATATGTTCTAGTTATGTATTTTATTTATTTACGTTTTAGTTCATAGGTAAACAATAACATAGGATATAAACAATTTGCTACTAAGTTAGTGCTGACACCTAGAAATGATTACGTTCTCCACATTGTGTACATTGTCAGCGTAGTATACAAATTGTCTACGCATGTAGAAAACAGTGTTTTACACGTAGACAACCAACACTGGTGATTATTTGTAAGGTTCTGTAACTGTTAAAAAGTACAGAAAAGTTAGATTATGCCTACCGTTTACAAGATTTAGCAGTAAAAATTATAGAAATCTGATATAACTGAAGCGGCTGTTTAAATTTAAATGTATACTTAAAATAAATCGCCAGTCTAAATTTTTCACGAACCCATTTCTAAAATTTGAATAAAGGAGAAAAACTGAAATGTAGGTGGCAGGTCGTGCAACGAAAATGCCCCCATTTGGCTGCTATTTTGTCGTTATCCTTACTAATAAAGTAGAGGTATTATTTGTAATTTTTACTTAAAAATGTGAACATCGAAATGACTTAATTCAAAATATTTATATTCAAAATCATGATTTATTTCACTATACTCACTTGCTACGTTCACAAATCTCTCACCAGATATCATCTATTTTGATTGTTTTTTTCCAAGTCTAATTTGAAATATTACTTTATAAATTATACACAGATAACCGATAACTTGTATTACTCAATTATTCTAATCAAATAAACAACTGTGGTAAATATTCAAACAGAGTTCATGTTGGTGAATATTAAAGTTGTAATATCGACAAACTAGGCTTAATGAATTCATGATGCTTTGTTGTCAACTTCACTTGCCTATTTATGACATTACAATATGCATGAAGCTATTCAAGCTATTGTATGATAAATGTTTCAATGGAATTTACAATGAACAATTTAATGATAAACAAGTAAATGAAATAGGTAGTCTTTCTTTGGAGTAATTAACTATTAGATAAAGTATTTAATTATTAGCTATTTTATATTTAGCAAACAATAACAATTCTCATAAACAATAGATTAATATACGATTTTATTTCAAGTATTTTGTATATAGTTTTGATGATATACGATGATGAAATATGAGTAATTATTACTTGAGTATTACTGTAATTGTTAAATGCCATTATTTAAATATTAACAATTGACAATTATTTGGGATGTAAAAAATGAACATAATTTTTTTTTTTGTAAGTATATAACATAAAAATTTTAGTTGTGTTTCGAAAATATTAAATAAACGCTGTTTTGGATGTATGCGTTTCAGTGATTTACGTAATGGAATTTTTAAAGTATACTTGGCAAATTAATTATGGAGCTTTGTGTAATTAGTTTGAGCTATGAAAATGTTTTATGAAAATAACTCAATTTTAATGCGTTATGTCCTGCACAGGAAAAAAATATACAATTTCTTCTACATTCGAGAGACAACAAACCCCAGTAACCTCATTTTATATTACATCTTAGTACAGAAACTAAAAAGTAATAAAATAATTATTATCAACGAATTATTTTCATAAATCGTAATCATAGGGCCTAGACGCTATTGTTTTTATAGTAGAAAGTCCCGTAATTTTATTTTTAAAATTCGTAAAAAAGCCTATATCCAAATTGTGCATCCTTAAAGTCATTCAGTTAAATATCGTCTATCCTTGAAGCTTAAAGGATTTATTTAGTAATGTTTTATTTTGTCAAGTTAATTGTTCACAGCAATACTTTTTTGATAAGAATTGTTTAATGCTCCTCATTTTCTTGTGCCTTTTGAAAGTAACGAGCGTACGCTATGGTCCGTACAAAAAGAAATAAGAAACATTAAGGAGGAAATCTTGATTCAGAAAATAGAGTCAATTACGGTGTAGCTGAAGGAATATTTTATTCGTCTGAAATGCTATTAATTTATATGTTAAGTAAATGTACTGCGTCTTCAAATTGCCTGTTCTTTGTCAGTTCCACACAAAGAGAAAATATAGAAACAAAGGAATAGTGTTTGCTCTAGCGTAACAACATCAGAGAATCTCGGATAAAAATAAGATGAGATCTGTATTATAATCCCTTAATTGGATGAATCTCTATTGTTTTAAAAATATGAAATAGTCATACGATTATATTATACAATAAAGACGATTGAAAATTCTCGATTATACGAAACGTCTTCCCTGGTATTTCCTATAGCCAAGACATCGAGAACTTTCGATTGTCGAGTTGTATTCAGGTAAACTATATCACGAAAAAAAAAAAAACGAAATAAAAAAGTAAACAGCAAATTTAAGATAGACCTATAGTCTAGGTTTTTCTAAGAGAAAGGTCAAATATTCTTCCACATAAACTACCTTTTTCAAATATTTCTATGTAATATTATATTGAAATATTCGTATTTCAAAATAGACTTTTCACTGGCAACAGTGCAGTTTCTGGACTTTTTGATTAAACAACTATTTGATTACTTTTCAAA
The DNA here is from genome assembly GCA_943142095.1 of Ophonus ardosiacus. NCBI lineage: Eukaryota > Metazoa > Arthropoda > Insecta > Coleoptera > Carabidae > Ophonus > Ophonus ardosiacus. Next base: position 17,139,856 of record OW964834.1, read on the forward strand.
TTTTTATTTCAGTTTCATTTATCTACACGATATAGTGTGTATATTTAAATTGACATTGACAGTTTCTGAGCTATGATTTTAATGTAATAAGAACATGGAAACTAATTCGAATTCATTAATACATATAAATTTATTTTGGAATTATTAAAATATCTTTCAGAACTCATATTGATAATTGGAATAATACTACCGAAACGTTGGGTTTTCATAATAAATAAATACAGAACTTAAACTAAAAAAGTAGTATTATTCCAATTTACTTTGGAAGTTAGAAGTAAATTTAAACTGGACGTTTATAAAACCTTTCCATCTACTATTGAATATACATATGAGTATAATTACAAATCTACGTTTTGGTATACATTTATGACTTCTTCAGGATTTACAAGCATTCAAAAACAAATTAATACATATAACATTAACATAAGGTTTATCTCATAAGTAAGGTCTTACAGGGTCATGAACAGAAATTCTTGTATTTACGCATAAATATCCGTTTATATTCAGTTTTACGAACATCGTACACAATTTTCAAGTTATGGACAAGAAACAAAGTATTTGCAACGTATATTTTTTTTTAAATGAATGCTACATGTTAAGGATAATTGTTACAATATCAAAGCAAGAAATGATATACAAGGCTTAAACACAGTATATTTTGGTGCATTAGAAAAAGCAAATTTCAAGCCTTATTAAGGTTATTATGTTTTTACACATTATTTAAATATTTGAAGCAATAATCCTTAATCATTGGTTTACCCATGACGAATAAGAGTTCATATCAATGACGTCACTGAAGGAAAACCGATCCTCAAGATAATTCTGGCTCCCTTCGGAATCACTCTGTTTATCGATTTTGAGTGGAACAGATGTGCATTTATTTTACGCGAACATTTGTACGATGTATGTATGTATGTAGGTATGTAAAAAATGAATGTTAAAAGAATGTATTTATTTATGTTTACATGAATTTATATTTATGAACCTGTAGGATCTAAGTGTGATAATGCTCACGTTAATATTATACCAGCACCGGGTGTAAAACGAAAGGCGAGCCATAAGCGTTTATCATGTCGCACCTCCGGAAGAACAATGAAGTATATTTTCAATTTTTTAATAAAATCGCAAAAAGAGTCAAAAAAAGTATTCTTTCCAAAAGAACAAAGACCTAATGGTTTTAAATCATTATGGTGAAGATATATGTAGTTATTCCATTTGTCAGTGATGCCAATTTCTCTATAGAAGAAGTAGACGTAACCATCAGTTGTGTTTTGAATCCCGAATGTGAAACAGGTCTTTCGATACAACAACGACACCTCAGTTCCAAAAATTTAATCAGTATTGGTTAAGAAAAAAAATTAATTTAGGAATTCTGCTAAATTGAAATTTTTGCACTCATTTTTCTTCCGAATGGGCGCTGTAAAATGAGGTACGTGTAACTGGTGCAACCATTACGTCACAATCGCACAAAATCAATAAGAAAATTTAGTACTCATTAATTCTAATTAATTCCCCACAAAACACGGTTTAAGGTGGATTTATGCAGCTTATTTTTTATTTTACTTTTTCTTTTCTTTTTCGCTTTTACTTTTACTTTAAGTGTGGTACTTTATGCAGCTACTTTAAAAGCCTTCGGTACACATGCGCAGATGTGATTTTTCTGGCATATCAGTTGTCATAAATGTAAAGAGATAATTATAACCTGCAAAAATGAACACAAATGTAATAATTTGTGCATCTGCTATATTACTTGTAGTTTTACCTAGTTTCTAATTTTTGCAATCTTACCTACACAAAAACAAATAAATACAGCACATGCTGACGTTTGTCACGTGAACTGGTGCACATGCGCAGTTATGAAATTCTTGTACTTTAACGGTCTTAAGTTGAAAGTTGGTCAACTTTAGTTCTTAAAGTAAAATTAAAAGTGTGCACATAAAGTAGTACATTTATTAACATACCTTTAACTTTTATAAAGTAAAAGAAAAAGAAAAGGTAAAATAAAAAGTAGGCTGCATAAATCCACCTTTACTAATTAGGAATTATCAGTTAGGTATTGTTATAGTTTGTCTTAAAAAATTACTATAAAAATACATGGCTGCAATTCCTAATAGACACTTACAAAATTGACATCACTGCAAGAGAGAGATAGAAGATCATGAATCCAAACAGACCTCCCCTCGTTGTCTTACGTCCCGTTCCCTGTTCCTATCTGTCATTGTGTTCGCATCGTTATTTAGTGTTAAACCTAATTCTTTATTGTGATTTGTACGTTATGTTTAAGTTGCAAAAATGAGTTTAGAACCAGAAGATGTGTTTGGGGCAACTTTTTTGTTTGATAATATTGAAGATCATTCGATTATTCAACTAAAACGATGGCTAGAATGTAGAGTCTACGGCTGATGACAGGTCTTTGTTTGGACGTGGTAACCATAGCAACCTTGAGTTCTATGCTTTGCCGTTAGAGGCGCTCGTACAAATTGTAATTTTGTAAGTGTCTTTTGGTATATAGCGTTTTTTTTTTTTTGGGTAATTAATTGGTATTTAATTAATACTAAATTTTCTGATTGATTTTGTGTGCTTAAGAAAAACAAACTATGGCAATACCTAACTGACAAAAAGTGGTTTTTTGGAAAATTAATTAGTAATTAATGAGAACTAAATTTTCTGACTGATTTTCTGTGATTGTACTGGAATGGTTATGTCAGCTTCAGGTACGTTGTAAAGTGGCATTACATTTGTTTGTAGCACTATAAAAAAGTAACTTTTATAAAATTTTAAAATCAACATGCTCGGTTATGAAACAAGGAAAATAAAATTTGATTACTGAATTAGATACAAAAGTTAATTTTCTAATTTTATTTGAAGTATTATTGTCTACAATTAATAGGCCACTTTTGCGCAAGGAAAAACTATTTTCCCATGTTAAACGCATGTGGCCTGCTTCTGGTGAATGTATTAAATAATTTGTTTTCGAGGGCTTGTAGACTGGCCGAGGTATGGTACAAGTGTATACGGTTAGGTCGATTTTATAAGTATAAATGCTATGACTGAGATTTTGACTACCTACTTTTTACCTCTCGCTACGGGAGGTATTGGAATCATGCTAAAAATCACATATCCAGATTTTAATGAATAAGCACGTTTCAAGGACACTAGAATCCGATTTTAACATTTTTATAATGATGTCTGTAAGTTTCCTCCATCTGACATTCCTGGGAAGAGCTGGAAAGGTTTTGGTAACAATTGGACAACCGAAGTAGTAGTTTCTAAAAAAAAAATCTTCTAAATATTATTATTTAAAAATTTTTGATATTACAAATATTGAAGAACATAAAATTCTACATCTGATACATTTAAATTTTTTATTATATCTTCTATAAATTTAGAGATAAAGACGCTATAATATATAGAACAAAGGGATGTAATAAGTCGAGTAGGCTAAATTACACTAAGGAAACCAGTTGAGAAATTCAAATGTTTATAACATAATTTGTAAATGACAGAGGTCAGTGTCAAAAATCAAAAATTTTACATTCTGAAAGCTTTTTCTGGGAAGTATATTTAATCTTTCTTATGGTTTTATTAATTAAATATATATAACTTGCATATATCCATTAGAAATACCGCCAATCTTGTTAATGAATTGGAAGAATCTCTGACATTTAGGAACATCTTCATACAATGAAAAATAAATATAATTAGAATTGTATGTGTGCAGAAGACATGTTAAATACATTAAAAAACAATATTTGGGTAAGTTCTGTAATTTTTTTGTTACAAAACGACGGTTCGATAGCGAAGTGCAATACAATACTTATATAACATACAATGGAAATGGCGAGAGGTCTTGTGCTGGCCACAACAGATTATTTATATTCAATTACGATCTCATTAAAATATTTCTGTGATAAATGAGAGGTAATGCAAATAGCTACCTACCATGGAGAATTTGATCGGAAAAGTAAATATTTCCACACGGATTCATATGATTTGTATGGTCTGTGTACATCCAATGAATTTTATACTGTACCCGATATTGATTTATAATAACTTCCGCGAGCTGGTGTGTGTCATGTCATGTCATAACAGTTAATGCGGAAACTTTGTTACGTGTCACAACTAAAATAGAATCATCATCGAACTGTTTTGTTTTATTGTTATTTCTTTCAGTAATATGAAATTTCCTTTTAAGAGTGCGTGGGGAAAAAATTTGAGCCCCACTCTTGTAAATTTATTTATAACTCCGAAATTTTACGAGTAGTTTTAAAATCATCCTCATAAATACTTAACTAATACACACCTGTGACTCTTTGTCTTTTTATTCAAAATTTTAGTGTAAATTCGTAGTGAGTGACGAGCTTGACTTTCATCTTAGTGAGTATGTTAATAAACTACTTTGGAAATTAAAATAGTACCACAGTGTCTGCAATTAGTGAACGTTACAGAAAATTGATTCAGAAATTTTTTGTAGGTACTGACGCCAAGTGGAAGAAGTTGGATTAGACAATATATGGTACCAGCAAGATGGAATAACAATACTTACTGCTGTGTAAACTACATCAATTTTCCGAAAATTGTTCTCTTATCGTTATCGTTTAATCCAGCATTTTGCTAATAGTCATTGACCAGCTACGTTTTCCAATTTGATAACTCCAAATTTTTAATGGAGTTATGTAAAAGGAAAAGTATATATTAATAAGCTTTAGAATCTGAATAGAATATATCAAAAATGTACTGGTTGAGGACAGTGATGGAAAATGTTATAAAAGAGCTCGACGTTATATAGCGGAAGAAACACTTCAAACTTTATTCCTAAATTTATACATACATACATACATACATACATAATCCGGTCCTCTTCTACCGTTAGGTGTAGAGGTTATTCTGCTGCTTTGGATCCTTTACCTTGTACAAAGGTTTTCCAAACTTTCCTGTCTTTGGCTCTTTCTTTAGCTGAGTTCCAATCTTCTCCCGCTTCCGAAAGGATTTGTTTCACCGTGTTGTTCCATGTTTGTCTTGGTCTGCCTCTTCTATTTTTACCCTGTGCCTTGGTTTCCCATACGGTTTTGACTTGTCTTCCTTCTTCCATTCTTACAAGATGTCCAAACCATTGGAGTTTTCTTTCCTCTATTATTTTCTCAGCTGAGTTAACCTCCAGTTCTTTTCTTATGTCCTTGTTCCTCCTTTTTTCAATTTTTCTTACTCCTAGCACTCTCCTTAGGAATTTCATTTCAGCCGCTTGGATTCTTCCTTTTTGTCTTTCCGTTAATACCCAATTCTCTGCGCCGTATAACAATACAGGTAGATATATCGATTTGTATACTGATATTTTGGTCTTTTTTGTTATTTCTTTGTGGTCTAAAAATTTCTTTTGTAGTGCGTAGAATACCCTATTTGCTGCTTGTATTCTTTTGTTTAGTTCGTCGTTCAGGTTTCCTCTACTGTTAATTGTACTACCTAAGTATTTATAGGTGTCTACTTGTTCAATGTTATCCTTTCCAGCAGTACACCGTACTTCTGCTTCCTCGTTACTAATAATCATGGTTTTTGTTTTATCTGTGTTCAGCAATAACTTCTGTTCTGCTAATACTTCTGTCCATACATCGATGTTTTTCTGTAAACTCTTCTCTGAGTTAGCAAATAGGATGACGTCGTCTGCAAATGCACAACTCTCTACAAATATTGGCTGGAGTTTTCTATAGCCTATCATAAATTTTTCCATTTTTAGTGAACATTTTTTAATAGCGCTGTCCATTGCGCAGATGAAGAGTAATGGGCTCAGGGCGCTGCCTTGTCTTACCCCCACCGTGGTTAGGAACTTTTCTGACAATCTGTTGCAGGTTCTTATTTGATTGTTTGTCTCTTTATATAGACTTTGGATTGTTAATATTAATTCCTCTTCAACTTTCATATTCTTGAGACTTTCCCAAATTTTAAGTCTGTCTACGGTATCGAATGCTTTTCTCAAATCAATGTAGCAAACATACACATTTTTATTTTTTGCTAATTTCTTCTCCATTATCTGTTGCACTGTGAATGTATGGTCTTGTACGCTATGATGCGGCCTAAAGCCACTTTGCACGTCTGATAGCTGATCTTCCACTTGCTTTCTTAATTTGGTCTCTAGTATTCTTTCGTATAGTTTAAATGCTACACTTAGTAGTGTTATTCCTCTATAGTTTGAACATTCTCTTGTGTCCCCACTTTTGTAGATAGGCAAAATAATTCCAGTTTTCCATTCTTCGGGTATTTCTTTTTGTTCATAGCACAGATTGAATATGTTTAATAATTCTCGCTTCCCTTCTTCTTCCATATACTTAATCATTTCGGGATATATCTCATCTACACCGGGTGATTTTGCAATTTTTATTTTTTTAAGGGCCTCCTCTAATTCTGCCCCTGTGATAAATTGTTCTTGATTACCTTGTCTTCCTTTGCTTTCTTGGGTTTCTTTAGCTGTTTTGGTCTTATTATTTCCACAGAGGAGGTGCTCGAAATATTCTTTCCACCTATTAATTATTTGGTCTTCTTCTACTATTATGCTCCCTTGCTCTGTTCTGATTTGTTGGAGTTTATACCCCGGTTTATTTTTAAAATTTCTTAAAACCTTGAAGAACATTTTTTTGTTCTCTGCACTATTCTTTTCCATTTTTTTCCCAAACTCTTCCCATGACTTTTGTTTCTCTTCCAGTACTACATTTTTAACCACATTTCTTTGTGTTTTGTATGCCTGATAGTTTTTATCCCCTTTTTTGTGTAGATATTTTTTCCATAGTATTTTTTTGATTCTCACAGCTTTTTTTACCCTCTCATTCCACCAAATCGTCGACTTTTGGGAATTACTTGTTTTATTGTAGCCACATACCTTTTTTGCTGTTCCCAAGATGACTTCTTTAAGTCTTTCCCATCTTTCGTTGATATTCGGATTTTCTTTTAGTCTATACTTGTCAAATTCCTCTGCCATCGTGGTTTGGTACTCTTTTATAGTATCTTTGTTCCTTAATTTAAATATTTTAATTTTTTCCTTTTTGATTACTTCTCTCTTATCTTTTCTAGTTATTGGCTGTTTATTTTTTTCCTTAATGACAGATTCTAGTAGGTAATGGTCACTACTTATTTCATATCCTCTTCTAACTCTGGTGTCCTGGATTACTCCCCTTTTAGATTTTTCTATTATTATATAATCAATAATTGATTTTTCTCCTCTGCTTTCCATTACTCTTGTGAACTTGTGGATGTCTTTATGTTTGAAGTGCGAATTGGTAATCACCAAATCATTGTCGATACATAGCTCTAATAATCTCTTTCCATTTCCATTTAATGTTTCCTCCCCATTTTTCCCTACTACTCCTTCCCATTTTTTTGCTTCTTTCCCCACTCTACTATTAAAATCACCCGCCAAAATTAGTGTACCATTTTTCTTTTCAATAGTTTCCCGAAGCTTGTCCCAGAATATTTCTTTTTCTGCTTGATTTTCATTTTCATCTGGTCCATATACCCCTATTACTGTTATTGCTTCTTTTTGTCTTATTACTTCGATCAATAGGATTCTTTCACTTATTCGTTCCCAATTTTTAATTATTACTGCATCATTTAATTTAATAAGACATGCCACGCCCGCTCTTGCTCTTTCTATTTCTTCCACTCCTCCATAAATCATCAAATGATTTTTATCTAGCATCTTTAATCCTTTACCTTTCATTTTCGTTTCTGTTATTGTCAGTATTTCCATTTTCGAGTTCTTGAAATTTTCTAGCAGCTCAAGTTCTTTACCATTCAGTCCTCTTACATTCCACGTTCCAATTTTCCATTTTCTTATATTTGGTTCATTAATTTTATCTTTCTTTGTTCCTTTTAAGTAGTTTACAGTTTGTTTTTCCCCTCTCATATCCTTTTTCCTTGCAGTTGTCTTCATGAATTTATCTTGTTTTCGTGGGCTTTTTAGTTTTTTGGCAGCTGTTTATTTCGAGAATTTTCCCCAACTGTATCCTTTGATATTAATTCTTTCTCCCGCTCATTCCAGTTGAGGCTTTTGCCATTCACTATCAGCTGTTTGTATTTTATTCTTACATCATTTCCTTTGGATTTTTCCTCTTTCGCTCTTTTCCTTATAATGGCTTGTATCTTTCTTTCTTCGGGAGTTAGATCGTCTTCTATATAAATGTCCTTTCCTTGTAGCTTGTTTTTTGTTCTCATGATTCTTTGTTTCTCAGCTTTACTCCCAATTTCTGCTATAATAAGTGGTTGTATACCTGTAGAATTAATAATGTTTGCATCTTTAATTATTACTTTTAATCTGAGATCAGATTCTAGGAAATGTTTGACAGTTTCTTTCGGGCTTTCATTATTTATTTGTAAACCTTTTATGACGATATTATTTATTCTTGACCTTTTTTCCTGTGATTCTAATTTTCTTTCTAGTTCTTCGATTCTATTATTCATTTCCTTTCTTTCTGTTTCCCACTTTTCCTCCTTTTCGGCCATCTCTTTTAATATATTTTGTATGCTAGTGTTGTTCTTATGTATATCATTTTTTAGTTCGTTTGTGTTTCTCTGGATTTCCAGTTTAATTTCTCCAGTCATTTCAGCTATTAATTTTTCAAAAGCTTCCATATTTAGTATTTGTTTCTCTCTGTTCGCTTTTATTGGTGTTCTTCTTGTTCTTTTACTGGTTGTAAAAGGCTCTTCGTACTCTTTATTACTATCTCGCTTCCTTTTATCTGTTTCTGAGTCGGACCCTACTAGGCTACTTCTGTCTGTACTCATTTGATTTAATTTCGAAGTTCCGTTTCTTATACGACTCTAGTATTATGTTGGTTGCTTGTTCTAGGCGTTCGCAGACTATTATTTTTATTCAACTAATAACGCGCGCGCACTGCCCACGGAGTCATTGGTAAATGTCTGTCAAACTCTGATCTCGGTTTGCAATTTTTCACTATAACACTTTAGAAACCAAATCCCCCGTATAGATAACACTCTCGCTAAGCCTTTACACTTTCAAAATTGCAGTTGTTGATCACAAATTGAATTTAGTATAATAATTCTCGCGATTCGAGTAAATTTATTGATACTTTGACAATCGTGACCTTCACTCAGCACTTCACACACATACATATATATCTCCTAAATTTATTTTTGTTATAATATGCATAGATCATAATAAAACTGTTTCTTAATTCATGTCTTTATCTCATTACTACATTTAATTTTAGAACATGTATGAAGTTAATAATTAAGTAATAACATTATTGCGTTTTATACGATAATATTAGTTAAAAAAAAAATCATTACATCAGTAGTAAGAAATATGTTATTACGATAAGAGCCAAATATTTATTTCTGATTACCTATGATATAAAACTAAAAAAAATATATTTCAAAATTGTTAAATCAATTAATACTTAGTTGAATACAAATAAAATTGCACAAAGAAAAAGCCGCGGCTACTTACGGGTTTCCGTTCGTACTTGGGTACCTTCATATTCGTATGGTTCGTTGAATCGTTCCTTCATATGAATAACTGCCTCCAATCGATTTTTCTATCTTTACGATTTAATTTCGTGGCTCTGTTTTCTTGTCCATAAAATTTAATAGCTTTATATGTGGATATTGCACTTCAATCATTTTTCTATGTTTTCGTTTTGTTGTGAAATCTAATAACATTTCTCGATTCTACAAATATTATGTGTGTAAATGATCTCATTTTAATTTTTATCTCTCGAATTAATTATGAGGAAGTACGAACTAATAATTTTTAAGCCCGATAATTTCATTTCTGGTTAAACTGCCGGTTAACTGATCTATCGGTTAAAAGAACAATGTGACATCGAAAAATTGGCACGTGTAATTTTTACAATTTACGCTATAATATCAATGCTGTTTTTTTTTTAACTGACAGTTAAATTAACAGGGTATTTAACCGAAGATGAAAATGCCGGGCTTTAATGTGTTAAAAATAATGATAACAACTGCCGTCCTTATATAATGTCATTGATTCAAAGCCACATGTTTCCTAAAATAAACGATTTTTATAATAAAATTGTATTGAAGGTGCAAGTGTCCCTTAATAATATAAATTTTCCAAGTATATTCATCTTGCAATCAGGGGCGTATTAAAAATATTTTACCAGGCCTTTAGTTAATAAAAAAACAGTTAAGCTGGTAGTAGAGGGTTAGAAGACATGTTTATTCCTTCGGGCTGGTCCAGGCCGTGTTTAAAGTTTCTCTCTACTATTTGCTCCACAAGATAAATCCAAATCGCTAAGGCCTATTGTAAGAGCGTGGAGGATTTGGAGATCAGAATAACAGCCGATGGAGCATTATTAAGATTTGCAAATTATTTTGACTTAAAATGAATAAATCTGTTGTACATGGCACAATACCACTAACGAATTCCATTTTATTTCATTTGATGCAAAAAGATATCTAGGTTTAAGAAAGTTCGCCATTCAAAGCGCTCAGGTAATGATTCTGACAGCATTTATGAGCCAACGCTATAGTACTTCAACCTGCTATCACGGCGGATCAGGAGGACCCTTGAAAATTCGTCTCAAATATTCAGAGTGACGAAGAAAGGCAAAGAGAGGTAAGTCACTTTATTGATTATTTATTTCATAAAAAAGATGTCAAGTTCCTCGCAATGAAAATGTTTATTAAAGGTTATCCGAATAATTTAAATTAGGTCATTTATTAATGTTACAAATCCAAAATAACAAAAACATATTAGGGAAATTATTAAATAAACATTTTCTTATAAACTATATAAAATTTTCTTCCCAGGGCACCTTTCTGTCAGTTCTCATGTAGTTAATAATAGTTTCTCGGCTTTCCTTGGGTTCGATGAAAGACTTATGATTATATATTTTTTTTTTTGTTTGTGAACCAGTCACATTTTACGATCTCACCAGTGTTTAGGATCTCAGTATCTGATCTCCACATCAGATTTTTATTTCTGGTATTCAATTCACATTTTTAATAAGATAAAAAGATAAAACATTGAGAATAGCACTTTAAAAAAATCTGTTGTGGCCAGCACAAAACCTTCCGTCAATTCGATGTATTTTGTACAAATACCATACCAAAAGTTCCTTGAAAAAGATTCTATATATCCTGTAAAATTGTAACACGAACACACTATTTTTTACAAATGCCATACCGAAAGTACCTTTGGAAAGATTCTAAGATCCAATAAAATTATAACACGAATGTACCTATATTATGTAATTTGCACTGTTTCTTACTCTTCTCCTGTACTCTTTCCTGTCCAACGCATCTTCTTGACACAGTTCTTCCTATATCAAATCTTCTGCTCTACAGTCCTTCCATCTTCTGTTTGGCCTTTCTTGTACTTCCAGCATTACAAGTTCCTATCTTGAGGCGTGGCCGCAACTGCAAGCCACTTGCGAGGGACACCATGTCACTTATATCACTTTCAGATCATATACTTTCCACTTTGGTTTTGCACTTGACACTGACATCTGTCAATTAAATTTTTTTGAATATATCTTGTGACGATGGTCACTAGATTTGAATTTATTCTTCATGTTTAACGTAATAGCCTTGTGGTTAGCATGTTAGTTTTTTGCTAAAGTTTGATTATTTAAATCAAAGTTCAAATCCCACAAGTAAAAATATTGTTTTCCATTTTTTATTGGTTTGTATTGTTTTCATTTACGCATACAGTATAATTGTTTGGTTATATTGTATGTCGTTTGTTGTAAAATGTATTGTTGTATTTTGGTTATAGCTGCTAATGTTTATGAAATTGTTGTTTATCTGTCAGCTATTGTGTGGTCGAGTGGCTAGTGCGCTTGACCAGCACGCTAGAGATCGTCGGTTCGATCCTACATGAAACTGTATTTTTTATATTTTTATTCAAACTTAGCGAGAATTTGCAGGATGATTAAAAACGTGTTTGAACCTTTTTTGATATTTTTAACGGTTTTACGGGGTATAAATACGAGCTCGAACGTTAGTTACAGAGAGAGAGTGTCTGCTCTCTCAAGGGAGCGTTAGCTCTCCAACGAGACTAAGATGGTGTGTGCCGTCTTCTGCGAACCTGGTGAGGGCCAGGTGAGCGGGTTGTGGATGACCTTGGCTGCCTCTGACTCAGTGCTGTTGGTGTGTGCCGGCAGCTCGTGAGAGGGTGCAGCAGGTGGACCGTACCGGTGTAGCCGGTTGTTTTGTGCAGTGGTGTTGGCCGCTGTACGCCGTAATCGCGATTGTCAATGAGTGTTGGTGTGTGCCAACATTGTTAGATTGAAATCGCGATTGTTAATGAGTGTTGTCAAAGTGACAACACTGTAACCGTACCGTGTTCCCGTAACTTTGGTGTGTGCCATTGTTACTCGTTCATAGCGTGTTCCCGCAACCTTGGTGTGTGCCATTGTTGCCCGTTCATTGTTGAGCGTGCATAGTAGAGAAAATATCCTGCAAGTATCGCTAGTTCATTGTTACTTTGCTTTGTTATATTTATTACTTTCTCATTTTAATTTATTTTAATAAAATATTAAAAATGATTACAATTGATTTCATTGTCAAAAGCCGAACTCTGTCTCCACTAAGCTACCCGAGCACTTTTTGGCGTTCCAGCCATCCTTTTCAGCGACGCTATGAGAGCGTCCTTTACAGGATCGACCATCTCTCCTTATGCTGTGTTTCCGAATTATTGGCGCCCGAGCAAACCCTTTGACAGCATGGAGAACGAGCAGGGACGTCATTACAAAATGGTGACCGAACAGGGCCCTTCATTCTTTTCGCCGTTACAAATGGCGCCCGAGCAGGGACCTTTTGACAGAAATGAAATCATGGGAGAAGACTGCAGGGAGACACCGAGATCGTACGGTGTCGATTCCGAGACAGCCCGTTGTAATCATCTGATGTGAGAAGTATGACCGTCGCCCCCAGGTGTTCGGGGTCATGGTCTGTGCGGAGATGTGAATTCTTCACAGTTCTGTGACCTGGAGGGCGTATGACGCCGTCGTGTTCGTCGAGTTCATGAGTCCGCCTGCCGACCTTAGTGTTCTCTTCGATATGGCCGACGACCGGCATCCTATGGTTGCCCCGACCTATCCCCCGAAGCTGTCCACTGTCCGCACGCCCTTTGAGAGCAGTGTTGGAAACTGCGAACCACCCCATCGGGAAGCGCGCCCCGGCGAGGTCCAGTTCCAGAACGTGTCCAAAACTTAAGGCAGCCAGTCAGCCCGAAGGACAGTGCAGTCCAGCCAGGGGAGACCAGTAGTGTAAAGACACGTGTGAGTTGAGTAAATATGTTTGATTGACCACTATAGTTTTGGGTGTAAATTATGTTTATGATTTTCTAAACAGTTAATAAAGTTTTGATATTCCCGTTCCTGTTTAAGTAAAGTTGTTTTTGAAACTAGTGGGAATTGAACTGCCTTTTTTTGTTTTTGTCTCCGAAGTGGGAGGGGGGTGTGACGATGGTCACTAGATTTGAATTTATTCTTCATGTTTAACGTAATAGCCTTGTGGTTAGCATGTTAGTTTTTTGCTAAAGTTTGATTATTTAAATCAAAGTTCAAATCCCACAAGTAAAAATATTGTTTTCCATTTTTTATTGGTTTGTATTGTTTTCATTTACGCATACAGTATAATTGTTTGGTTATATTGTATGTCGTTTGTTGTAAAATGTATTGTTGTATTTTGGTTATAGCTGCTAATGTTTATGAAATTGTTGTTTATCTGTCAGCTATTGTGTGGTCGAGTGGCTAGTGCGCTTGACCAGCACGCTAGAGATCGTCGGTTCGATCCTACATGAAACTGTATTTTTTATATTTTTATTCAAACTTAGCGAGAATTTGCAGGATGATTAAAAACGTGTTTGAACCTTTTTTGATATTTTTAACGGTTTTTCGGGGTATAAATATGAGCTCGAACGTTAGTTACAGAGAGAGAGTGTGTGCTCTCTCAAGGGAGCGTTAGCTCTCCAACGAGACTAAGATGGTGTGTGCCGTCTTCTGCGAACCTGGTGAGGGCCAGGTGAGCGGGTTGTGGATGACCTTGGCTGCCTCTGACTCAGTGCTGTTGGTGTGTGCCGGCAGCTCGTGAGAGGGTGCAGCAGGTGGACCGTACCGGTGTAGCCGGTTGTTTTGTGCAGTGGTGTTGGCCGCTGTACGCCGTAATCGCGATTGTCAATGAGTGTTGGTGTGTGCCAACATTGTTAGATTGAAATCGCGATTGTTAATGAGTGTTGTCAAAGTGACAACACTGTAACCGTACCGTGTTCCCGTAACTTTGGTGTGTGCCATTGTTACTCGTTCATAGCGTGTTCCCGCAACCTTGGTGTGTGCCATTGTTGCCCGTTCATTGTTGAGCGTGCATAGTAGAGAAAATATCCTGCAAGTATCGCTAGTTCATTGTTACTTTGCTTTGTTATATTTATTACTTTCTCATTTTAATTTATTTTAATAAAATATTAAAAATGATTACAATTGATTTCATTGTCAAAAGCCGAACTCTGTCTCCACTAAGCTACCCGAGCACTTTTTGGCGTTCCAGCCATCCTTTTCAGCGACGCTATGAGAGCGTCCTTTACAGGATCGACCATCTCTCCTTATGCTGTGTGTCCGAATTATTGGCGCCCGAGCAAACCCTTTGACAGCATGGAGAACGAGCAGGGACGTCATTACAAAATGGTGACCGAACAGGGCCCTTCATTCTTTTCGCCGTTACAATCTGCTGTTTTCATAATTTTAGCAAAGCTGACTGATTTTTGAAAGTTAATCTCTCTTAATTTCTCTATAACTGTATCTATTGAATATGAAGGAAAAGGTATAATCAAACCGTATAGATAATAAGATATTCTTTTATATTGATAATCACAAAATGTCGAAAAATGATATTTAACTGCGTTTAAGAACTTCAAATAAAGGTACTTGCGGTTGACCAATTATACCGAAAATCTAATCAGCTCTACGTATGGTTGTAAGGAAGAGGAATACGAAAAAATCATAATTTTTAGAATTGTAGTTTTGGAGTTATCGTCGGAGAAAAATTTGTCACACACACACATTCACACACATACATACATACATACATACATACATACATACATACATAAAGACATCATTGTAAAACCAGTAAAATCGTATTGTAGGGACCTTAAAACGTGCTTATTCATTTAAAACTCACCATCGAATTTTTTGACGAAAGGAAATACCTTCCTTACCTAAAGGTGACGGAAGGTAAAAAAGAAACAAAATTTTCATATAAAAATGAAATGTAAATGTAAAATATACTGTGAATATAAAAAAATCTGTTGTGGCCAGCACAATACCTTCCGTCAATTCGATGTATCTTGTATAAAATGCTAGTATTATCAGTTACATTGTTGCAGAACTATTTAATGTATAAGTAGTAATTTTGATCCTTTTATCTGTTCGCATTGTTGCCCACTATAGGGACTTGTAATTCGGCGACGAACGCCTTATGAATTTGATCAACTGTGCACTGCGTAGGTAGATATACTGGCTTTTGCTCGGAACTGGATTATGACAATCAGGGCACAACAATCCTTTGTATTTCACTATTTTATTACACTATTGGTTTTTGCTATTATTATTTTTACATTTTGTATAGTTTATATTTTTATATTTCGCAGTGCCTTTTGCATTATTTAATTTAACATTAGTTATGTTTTACTAAATTCCTTTTCTTTATTTATCGAACCCCAGTCGTTTTCAGGCATCACAGATCACGGTAGATAGAGTAAATTTTATATTTATCTGGTACCACCCTTT
This sequence comes from Ophonus ardosiacus, assembly GCA_943142095.1. Taxonomy (NCBI): domain Eukaryota; kingdom Metazoa; phylum Arthropoda; class Insecta; order Coleoptera; family Carabidae; genus Ophonus; species Ophonus ardosiacus. Next base: position 17,155,617 of record OW964834.1, read on the forward strand.
TCGTAATTTTCCGGTCAAACACTACGCCATATATGCCTTTTATAACCATTCCGGGGTTTTACCCCTGCCCGTCTGCACTGTATAAAAGCTAGCGGCTTCAAACCAAATCATCTGCATAATGTAATAATTGCGTCATCGCATTTCGCGTACACGAATTCACGTTACAATATGTTCTTTCGTCCATTTAAACGATTACGCTGTTGAATACTAGTGAGTAAAGATTTAGCTTTTGTCTAATAAATTTGAATTAATAAAGTATAATTAATATTTAGTTTAAATTACTTTATAAAATCCATAACCCAATTATTTTAATCTGCGACAGCTTACTGGTAAAGATATATTTTTGTCAAAATTATTCTCCCATTGATTCTTTATCGCAGCAGTTTGTTGTTTCACGAGTATTCTGCGTCGCTATTTGTCGCAAAACGCGATTATCTTCTGATGAAGTTTTTTTCGGGCAACTAGATTTTTTGCACAATATAAATATTTCCTTTTATATTGTTTTTATATTGGACTGTAATCTCGAGTAAATAATAATTAGTCGCCATATATAGGATGTTATGTAACTACGTGTACAACGCTTAACCCATGCAAGGAATTGACCCCATATATAGTAAATCTCTGAATATTTTTTTTTTAAATGCTTTCTACAAGAACTGGAGGCCTTTAAAACTGACCAGTCCCGCCACCGTTCAATATTTTGTAAAAAAAAGTAAAAATTAATGTGTTCTCTAGATAATTGTCACATCTGTCACAAATGACATATAATATTATTGGCGTCGCGACTTATTTCAAATTTTCATAATGAAAAACTATTGCTGGTATTCTGAGCACCTGACTAAGCAAGCGACTAGCTAGTCTCTCAAATCATAATGTTACAATATTTTATATACTTCAGTCGGGTGACTAGCTAGTCGCTTGCTTCGTCGGGCTTAGTCGCGGGCTCAGAATACCAGCCTATATGTTTATGAGCACAGAATAAAGTAATTAGACTAACAAATAAATAAAATAGATGATTATAAAATAATTCAAAATAATTTTTATAGTTGAAATATCTAGGAAATATACATGCATAAATAACACATATTCAACTTTAGCAAACAACGTTTAACGTCAGTTTTAACAATGATTATATTTTCCTTAAAAAAAAATCTCAAAAGGTGTTATAAAAGGTTTTCCTGAAGCTAAAATGTCAAACGATGCAAATTTTCACCGAAAATAGAAATATTTTAGTCGCTGCAATATTTTTGACGTTTCGTTTGACAGCCCGGCTGGCAGTTGTAAACGCCATTTTGCTTACTGTGGACAGAGACAGAAAGAGATAGTTGTTAAATTGAAATGGCAAATTACATTTATTTTTTCAATTAAAATGTATCCATAAATATTTCGCAATGTACGTCTATGGGTCTGAAATGCAGTTAAGTTATTTGCAAGTAATATTATACAGACGGCACATAAATGACCTTGAATAGTCAATATTCGTTAACAATATTACACTTACAAAACAACACTGGTTATAACTGATAATTCAAGAATTATAATTCGCTTTAACGCTGGGTATACCCGTGTACAAATTATCGTAACAGAACACCATCGCGTACAAATTTTCTGTACGCGTTGACGTCACGTTATTTTTTAGTGCTTAACCATAACTTCACCTCGCCACGTATCAGATACTCAAACATTTCTCCGTTCCATGTCAATAACTTGTTTCTGACCTATCCGCACTCGCGAACAAGGGATGTAACATGAGCGCGTAACATTACTTTGATGGGACACTAGAAGCCGACAGCAGGTGGAAGTTCTGTTACAATGGTACAATGTTATGCTGTTATGATGTACCATCCACACTATTACGCGTTTAAGTTATGCGACGGTGTTCTCTTACAGTATTTTGTACATGTGTGTACTCAGCCTAAGAAGCTAACATTTTGTTACAAAGAAAATATGAAATATGCGGCACTGTAGAGGGTTGTTAATTAAATGAACAGCGAAGCGTATATCCCCAGTACATTGTGGTTCATTGAAGGTAGAAATATTTGCACCATGCTAATTTCCTGAGAAATATTCCATTTGTTACAAATTCATTCCTAAATACTCGTACAACATTAAATTATACACCTAATTTATCTGTCTGGAATAAAAATAATTTCAAAAATTCTCTACATTGTTTAGAAGTTTCAGCGTGTTTTCAACTCATATAATAAATCTGAATACTGCTGCATACATTCTTATCATTCTAGTGCGTGTTAGAGTTCTTTGTAATATTGTATTTCCAACTTTATCTAGAGAAAAATAATATTATATTGCATATAATATATTTTCAAGATTATGTTCGAGGAGAGTTCATCAATTATTTTTCCTACCATAGAAGCAAACATCTGAGCAAAATGGAAAACAAAATCTACGTAGTCCCCTGAGACATTAATACACTTGGTGTAATGATGGTGAAGTGCTCCAATACCATTTGAAAAAAAAAAAAAATATGTTTTGCACTTCCAGCTACTCATTCACAGCCGTTTTTATTTCGTCATTATCCAAAAAATGGATTCCCCGAAGATTTTCTTTTAAATTTGGGACATGTGGTAATTACTGGGGACCAGATCTGGGAAATATGGTGGGGTGAGAGCGGGGGCATTTCGAATGGCAGCCATTGAAACACAGCTTTTCTGGGCAGATGCATTGTCTTCATGGAAGAGCACACTTCATCTCTTCTTGATTACTTCGCGAAGTTTTCGTATGAAATTCGCATAATATTCACGTTAATGGTAAATAGACTACAAAAAATTACCCTCTCTGAATCCTAAAAAATTGTTGCCAAGTTTTGCTTGTGTGTGTGTGTGTGTGTGTGTGTGTATGTGTATAAATGAATCCGGATTCTTGTAATTTCGCCTAATTTTTCTCAGCGCTGAGTTGGCGCATGCGTTTCTGATCAGCCGTTAAAATTTTTTGTAACCAACGTGCACAAACTTTTTTGAGAGCAAGTTCGTCGTACAAAATATTTTCAACGCTCCCAACAGAAAAGCCACATGTCTGTGCTACAAATTTGACGGTAACTCGTCTACCCTTCAGCACTATGTCATGAACTAAATTAATTTTTTTTTTTTTTTGGTTACCATAGTTTTAGGCGCTCCTGCACTGGGTGCGTGTTTACATGATTCTTTTTCCAGTTTAAAATCTCGTGACCAATATTTAGTCACTTGGTATCAAGGTACAGTGTCACCCAATACTTCCGTTATATTCTTATAAATTTCTTGTGGCAATAAGACCTTTTGACAAAGGTAAATTATTACAGCTCTTGTCTCGATTTTATTCATTTTGAGAAAAATAAACACCACAACACAAAAAAATTATATTTCGTATACACGTAAAGGTAGACAGATGCTGTGTGGTATATGATAACAACTGACACTTCTAATGAAACTAAATTTCCATTTGTCATTCAATGTTATCATTAGGGACAGTAATTGATGAACTATCCTCAGAGTTTTGTTTTGTAAATAAAAGTCTATTTATAAATTGAATAAGAGGTACCTACATACAGTAGATTTCAGGCAATTAGAGATATTCATTGTAGAATATTATATAAATCTCATAGACTCGAGTAAATAACATATTTCAGTATTAAACGAATTAAAATTAAAAATAAAGCTTATTTTATGTTATTTTAGTTCTAGTTAACAACTATCTAATTGCATGATAAAACTGTTTTGTGTAGTCTGTATAATAAACAAGTGTAGATACCTCCTGAAAGGCGATGAGGGCGCAATAAAAAAAAAACAGTCAGAGAGTGTGGGCGGATGGTACACAAGTATTTAGCGCGAAGCGGATTACCAGCCAAATAAAACACTCACCCTTATCCTACAACAAACTGCATGTTAGTGATGAGACGACTTCTGCAACAAAAAAAGTTTCATTACACAGAATTATACAGTAAAAATGTCATGTGTGTTACTTTGTTTCATTAATGTACAAAATATATGTGGTTTCTCTTTTTATTTACAACATAAGGAGAATTTAAAAGATTTTCGGATATGTATGTATTATAAATAAAAATCTGATGTAGCCCATTCCATATTTAAAACAGCAATGAATATTAAGTAAAGTATTACTTCCGGCTGATCGTTTGTAAACAAAATCTAATTTGTTTTTCCAATAAAAAAAAGAATAGATTGTAATACGAAATTTTGGATTATATTTTATTATGAAAGATAACGATATTTCTGGATTTGAGTCAACTTTATTATCATACCCGACTAGTTTCGACACCACATGTGTCTTCTTCAGGGGATGATTCTTCTTTAAAGTCTGTAAACAATGTCGAAATGAGTGAAATAGTTATGTGATGTAGAATAACAGTACATGAATATTATAGTTCTAAAAATTTATTTTGTTTAAAAAGGAACAGTATTTTTACTGTTAAATATATTTAATAATAAACAATAAAATAAAATAAATATGTACACTTATACATAGCATAAAAATATGAACGCTATCCGTTATTAAAGGTGCGACATGATAGATTCTTATATTTTTTATAACTATGCATGTATAAGTGTAATTTTTATTTTATTTTTGACCTTTTAAATTTATTTACCGTAAAAATAATTTTCGTTCTTGGAAAAGAATTTTTATAAAAACATAATTTTCATTTACTGTAATTCTGTAACACTACTTTTTCACTCCTCTCATTATTATTTACAAACTTTTAAGAAAAATCAGCAAAGTTGAGTAAAATCTATCAACTAATCACCTATCCCATATTTTATTGTTCTTCCTCGAAAATCCAAATTAAGTTCCACTTCCGGTTTATTATATATAGTCAAAATCTAATAAGTTGTTTCAAATTATATACGAATTTTAAGGCTCCTTTCAAACAGTCCGCTACCATGCACGGTTTTGTAGGTGTGCAGGGGGAAGAAACTTTGAAAAGGCTAGTGGGCCGGGCTAAATGTACCCCACTCTTAAATTTTACATCTGCCGAAGTCATTGCACGTGTTTTGGTCTTTTGGTTTTAGTAGATATCGGTTAGAGGTAGGGTAATGTCGTTCAGCGACATAATTTTGTATGTAAATATTGAACAATAAATAAACTTTATGCAACACCGACTCATAATATACTTGTTACTATGGTTATTTGAAATAACTAATGTACAACATTACTCACTCCGTGAGAGAATAATTGAGAAGTCTCAGAGAAATTATTATTTATTTTGCCTTTTTTAAATAAATATAAAGAAATAAGTTTTACAAATTTATTTTATTATTGAAAACATGAGAAAACAAATATAAAATCAAACAATTAAGATAGATATCAAATAATTATAAAAACAATGATGCAATTTTATATCTGCAAAACGGGAAGATAAATAAATAAATAAATAAATAGATAAATATAGTGTGATCATTACATTATCTTCTGCACGGATTTCTTATTGGCATATTTCTACTATGCCTTGCCTCAATCAATTCCGGCAATATACATTTTATGTAAAATGACACCAATTTCGACTCCATTTTTGTTTTCCAAAAAGTATCGTCTCGTTCAATCTAAATAAAAATAATAAAGAAAATTAATTCATATCTAAAATACATATAAAGCTCGTAGTACATAAGCTTTAATATCATATGAATTATCATCTCAACTTCAATATGAAATTATATTATTGTTTTTCTTACATATAGTGTCCAACATGTTTAAATTTTTCTTATTTAAATAAGTTTTTTTAGTGTGAAATCCGGAATTTATTTCATTATTACATATGTACCATGTAAAATGTAAAAAAATTCAAGTCAGCTTTAGCGTTCCATAAGTAGTGATGCAGCGAGACGAGAAATGGCGAGAATCATTTCTCTCTCGTTTTTTCTTGCTTTCTCTCGGTCTCGAATTTATAATAATTAGCAATACGAATGGTAAATAAATTAACATTACGAGTAACATGGATGTAGTAAACGAGTATCACTGACTAAGAGGCCTATTCTACTAAAAAAAATGTATAACGATATCGTTACTGAATGACTGTCGCTAAGCATTTGGTTAAACGACTTTAATAACGACAAATGCCAAAAACCTATTCTACTAATCATATCGTTATAAATTATCGTTATCAGGATTATAACGATAATATCCAACTTCATGTATATTTTGACAGAATAAATTTTCATATATTTTTCAATTAAAATTTGACATCGATTCATTATTTGTTTATTTAATTGAATTTGAAAATGTATAAAAGAAAAGGGCTTCGAGGACAACTCAAAGACAGTGACAGTATGAAATATATGTTGAAGAACTGAAAAGTAATAGTTCATTAAAAATTAATAAATTGTCCACTAAAGAATTGGAAGAAATATGGAGAAGACTTACAAGTCATTTAAATTCTGTGGGACCGGGTAAAAGGATCTGATGTATCACGCAGTGTACGATTATATAATCTGACATCCCTATACAAATATATAATTTTTAAATACATAGATAGTGCATCTATATTATATTATATATCAATATATTAAATAATATTATCTAAGGGTAGAAAAAAGAAAAAGTTTTTTCGTTGCAGAATATATTTGAAAATTATTTATTTATTATTTACATTCTGCAACGAAAAAACCTTGGATTTTTCTTTTTTCTACCCTTATCAATATGCAGAACAGCCTGGAGTCCTTCGTCCACTAAATATTATCTAAATCTAAATTTTTACTACTACTACTAAAAAGTATAATATATATATATATATATATATATATATATATATATATATATATATATATATAATTAGTGTACAGAAGTGAATACTCATCTTTGCAGAATCTCTTTCTCAGCTACAATTAACAAAATATCTTCTTCAGCCATTTTTACTTTTGTTCTCAAAATATGTCTAACTTTACAACCTCAACGATGCATGTGAACTTGTCGTTATTAAACGATATGAAACAACGATATGTAACGATTCGTAACGATAAATAAATTAACAGAATATGGTTTTGGCAAAAATCGTTATCATAACGACTTATCGCCTAGTAACGAGTCATAACGATACATATTTTTTTAGTAGAATAGGCCTCTAATGCCCATTTGCACCAACAAGGCTTAAATTTTAAGCTAGGCTTAAACAAAAAAATGCAAATTGAAATTTTGACAGCAATCTATTATAATTCATTTGACATTTCGTTTTGATGCAATATTGTCAATTTAAGCCGAGTTTAATATTTAAGTTACGTTGGTGCAAACGGCCATAAAACATTTTTTTAAGTTTGGTATTTAAAAATATGGATAAAAAAGTATTCAATACTATCATGGCTTATTACCCGATGCCGGGTGTGCCCATCTACTTTATACGCAGGTATTGGTAATGATAATTATATATTAAGATAGTGCGAGCACTTAAATCTGCTATGGAGAGAACACTATAGGTCCCAGTTTTGTGATTATTCGTATTATTAAAACTCAATAATTCGAAAATGAATGAAAAATATGAATGTAAATGAAGAGGCAATTAAAATATTTATTTACACCGATTAATATTTTGATTATTTTATATATTTTAATAAGATATTTATGTAAATGTAAACAATCGTATACAATCGAGATCACTAATTTCTACTCTCGTCTCGAGAAAATCTCGTGGGCATTACTCTCGTATCGTCTCGAAATATCGAGACGATAATAATGTTAATCTCGTCTCGAAAATTCGAGAAATTCGGGACGAAATCTCGAAAATGCGAGATTTAGCGGCATCACTATCCATAAGCTTAAAACAGGACATAAATTTGAAAAAACGAACTTAAAATTGATTGAAAGTTGCTACAATAAGAAAAATTTAAATATGTTGAATGCTATATGCAAGAAAAACAAAAAGATAATTTGTTAAATTTTGACTGGGCACCACTGGATAATTGGTTCTTAAAATTAGTTAAATAGGCAAAAATACCCGAATTTGTGATCTGTCCTGTCATTAGTTCAGATTATAGAATTGCACGTAACTTGAGGACACCAAAGTTAAACTTTATTGTAAATCACACCCACTGTTCAGGGTATAATAATTTGTTAACTATATAAGGTTACCTATTTGTAATTTTTAATATTGTACTCCGATTATGGGTGTTTAGCACTTGAAATATACATGTCAGTACGTACTTCAAAAGAAAAAATAAAGTGAAGAAAAGGAATTAATTGTGTTTATTTATTTACTGAAATATAATATTTAATTATAAATTTAAAAAAAAAAATCGAAATAGGAAAAATATTTTATAATTTTTTAAAAGTGGTGTAGAAATCGAAAATCTAAGAAAACTACCTGAACGTTATGATGCCCGAGGCTTACGGGCGGACCTTGTTGAATGCAAGAGTTTGCCGAATAGTGGCACCACGTTTCAATACGACAAATCTGTGATTATAGGTACTTACTAGTTAGCGTTTTTCTACTTTAATTCTACAAATTAAGTATTTGTTCTAAATACATTTGAAAGATAAAGGTCCATACTTTGTCGCTATACCGGAAATTTATTAAAAAAATATAAATTAAATAATTTTTTATCACTATGAAAAAGTGCATTTTTTTCAACTTTTTAACAGTGAAAATGTTTGTTATAAATAAGTAAATGGACTACATTTTGGTTTAGCGCCATTCTTCAAGGCTTTTAGAACAAGGAAATCAAGTCTTCAAATTAATAATTTCATAAATAAAATTGAAAAACGCGAACTAGCAAAGGCGTGCGCTACGCACCAATCTCGTCATTCGAAAAGACCCTTAAATACCAAATTTCAGAAACACACACACACACACACACACACACACACACACACACACACACACACACACACAACCTACAAATATTATTGTAAAAATGTTAAAATCGGGTTCTGGGGACATGAAAGCGTGCTTGTTCACTAAAATCTCTATATGCAATTTTTAGCACGATCCCTATACCTCCCATACCTAGGATAGCGGGAGGTAAAAATGGTGATTTATAAAATGTTTAATTTTAATATGCACAATATCACTTTTCGTTTAAACAATATGACAGTTAATCAAAATTTTTACCTCGCGTCATACCAAATCATAATTAATCAATGCTGGAGGTTCAGGCCAGCTCACCCACTACCGGTCACCACACGTTTTCCCGTCCAGTATGAAGATTTTCCATAATCCGGTAAGTACAAATATTTTTCCAATGTAAAATACAGTCTGTAGGTGAGATACTTTTACGAATTTTGTCTTCATTCATCTTTGAATACATAGTTCTTTTTACCTCCTGCCATATCGTAGGTAAGGTAGGTAATGTTTTCGGTCCAAAAATTCGATAGCGTGTTTACAGTGAATAAGCACGAATTAGGGTCCCCACAACACGTTTTGCTATTTTTACAATTTTTACAAATTAGATATTGTTTACAAAACGATTAACTGGGAGTGATGTTTTACTTAAAGCTCATTGCTATTTTAAACATATAAGTGGCGGGAGGTCATGTGCTGGCCAGATCAGATTCTTTTCTAATACTATTGGTTACTAAATATGAACTAGACGTATATAAAAAAAAAAAAAAAAATAAAATTTAATTTTATATTCTATTTGTTTACTGTGACAACAAATTGTAAATATGTGAATAATTCACGTGAAATATATGGAAATAAGTAATTATTATTTTAATAAGTAATTTGACAAAATATTCCAAATATACAAATTATAAATAATAATTTAAGCAAGACAATTTTACACAAATAGTTGACAACAAAAAGAAAAGGAGTAATTATTAAATTAATAAATTCTGTACAGAAATTATTATTATTTTTTGACAGCTAACAGTATGTAAAATATCAGTTTTACTGCCTATGCAGTAAAAATATTTTTACTGCCTTTGCTATTTACGTAGCAACCGTTAAACAAACGCGTAGCAACCGTTCAACAAACGCATCGCAACATAATTTGATGGCGATAACCTTTAAAATTGGTATTAAAAATAATCACTAAATTAATACGAATTCTAAAATCGGCAAAAGAATGATGTGTTCAACACCGATTTACAGCCTCGACTACATTCGTTGAATGAAACTGCAGCCTGTGCTGTAAATCTGGTATTTTAGTGCCTAGTTAAACAAATAACTATTATTTTGCTCCCAATTTTGGATTGACAAGTTTACAAATATTTGACATGTTATCAAAGGGTTTAAAATGATTAATTTGTCTCTAAATATATTTCAAAATAAATATTTGTTAACCATGTACACAAGAAATACAATACATAATTAATTTATATTCTCTAATAATATTGGGAAATTTGTCCTAATTCACTTTCAACGCACAAACAACTAGAGGTGCAGGTGATTGTCCGCAATTTTATCTTACCACCAAAAATTCGTAGAATTTGCATTTGTGATTTACCCGGTTGCCATGGTAACAGATGCGAAGGCGGAGCTTGAACAGATTTATTACTTGGAAATACGATGAAAATGAGTTTAAAAACATAGTTTTTACTGAACTTTAGCAATGTTCATTTGTTTACTAGCGATGTTTATAAAAAAAAAGTGTTACGTCGTTTTATAGATACATTAATTTTCTTTCATATCGCGATTTTCTTTTTGTAATATATCTAATAGGAAGTAAGTAATAGGACTTTAAAAATAAGGATTTTGCATTTTAAGGTAACTTTTATAACTTTATATCTCAAAAGTATTAACAATATCCGTTTCCCGCTACGTACATTTAATAATATTCTTGTAATCTTTAAATGGATGCATATAACATCTCTCTAGAAGTAATATAATCAGAGTAATAGTTTAAAAAGTGCACTTTTCGCAATTTACGGAGTCTATGCTCCTAAGGATATATGAACATTTATACATCATCGTATTTCACTTTAAATGTTAGTTGTAGATTATCATTTAAAACATACATAAATACTTTCGCTTCAACCATTGCCATGTATCACAAAATATCACGTCATAATGTACCATCTTGCGATTTTAAACTTATTTCAGTTGGCATACAATATAATGGCACACACACACACACACACACACACACACACACACACACACACACACACACACAAACACACATACATTATAATTTTTTAATTCATTCAAGTTTTCTCCTACTCTTCTAAATGTTCGAGATTCTTCGAATTTATTGACGAGATTGGCGGTATTTCTGATGGGCATTTGTAATATACGTATCTCTAATTTGAAATATTTAATTAATAATAAAATAAGAAATATTAAATGGACTGAAACCGTACCTCCAACATCCAGACACAAACACATCCACACATATACACACACATCCACACACACATACACGCACATCCACACACACACAGACTCACACACAAACACACACACACACACACACACACACACACACACAGATAGACAGACAGACAGACAGACAGATAGACAGATATTGAGGACATTTTAAAGTCGGATTCTAGTGACCTTACAACGTGCTTATTCACTTAATTCTGAATATGCGATTTTAGCAGGAATCCAATACCTCTCTCGGCGAGATGTAAAAAGCGATAGTGTAAAGTTTCTGTAAATTACACTATTTAATATATATATAGCATAATTTTTACCTTCCGTCACCTTTAGGTAAGGAAGGTATTGTCTTTGGTCAAAAAATTCGGTGGTGAGTTTTTAATGAATAAGCACGTTTTAGGGTCCCGACTATACGAATTTCCTATTTTTAAGATGATGTCTACATGTGTGTCTGTGTGTGTGTCCGTGTGTGACAAATTTTTCTCCGACGATAACTCCAATACTACAATTCTAAAAATTATTATTCTTCCGTATTCATCTTCTTTACATTCGTATGAAGAGCTGATTAGATTTTGGTTATAATTGATTCACCCCTTATTTGAAGTTTTTAACTGTTTTTCTTAAAAGAACACAGTTAAATATTTTATGATATTTTATGTTATTATAAATATTAAAGAAAATGCTCTTCTCTATACGGTTTGATTGTACATTTGCCTTCATATTCAACATAATATATATATATATATATATATATATATATATATATATATATATATATATATAGAGTTAATGAGTTATAAAGAGAACTTTCAAAAATTAGCCAGCTTCGCTATTTATCATGGAAACAGCTGATATATTCAAAAAATTCTAATTGACAGATGTCAGTGTCAAGTACAAAACAAAAGATGGAAAGTATAGGGTCAGACAATAGTATGAGTCATAGTGTTCCTCGCAAGCGACATGCAGAGGAAAGCCAAAGAGAAGATGAAAGGACTGTATCGCAGAAGACTTGAGAGAGAAAGAACTATGTGAAGAAAATGGGTTGGACAGAAATAAGTGGAAGAGAAAAGTAAGAAACAGCGACCCCTAATAAAATAGGGAAAACATAAAGAAGAAAGAAGTATCAAGTGCAATTCGCATGTTATAATTTTATTGAATGTATAGAATCTTTTCAAGGAACTTTTGGTATGGAATTTGTAAAAATAGTATGTGTTCGTGTTATAATTTTATTGAATATATAGAAACTTTTCCAAGGAACTTGTGGTATGAGATTTGTACAAAATACATCGAATTGTGCAGGCCACAACAGATTTTTTTATAATAATGTTATTTACAATGAATGGAATTTTGCTATTTTTGTGTTGATTTTTTCACTAAAGGCCGATTTTAAACACGACAGATAAATTTATTCCAAAGTAAATAAAATATTCTCCTTGAAATGACAGTCCAATTTTTACAATAATGTTATATGTGTTACTGTCATAAAATACAATAGAATGAATAAAATTGATTCGAATTTGTTTATTTAAATAAATTTACTATAGAAGTAAATTTATTTTGCTCTTTTTAAACCGGAGGTAATACCTATACCTAATTCCCCACTTTTCAAATCAGTTTTACTACGCAAAAATTTCTAAGAGTGAAGCAAAGATAACCTCTATCATACACGATATAATGTATATTTATTACATGCATATCTTGATCAATCTATAGACAGAATGGACATATTAAAATTAAAAGACATTATTTACTCTCAATTTTAGAATCCCCCGTTTTAATATTAATTTTAAATTCATAATATCATTGTTATTTATTTTCCTTCCGTTATAATTAAATTCTTTCTCTATTCAAATTCAAATGAATATATTAATATTTCAGCATTCACAAACAATTTTATTTTCCGCGTTGTTGAAATACTCGAGTAGGGAAAGCAAAAGCACCTCGTACTCAGTCTGAATTTCAGAAAGATTAATATGTTGAAGGTGACTCGGCAACAAATCTGGAAGGTCATAATCTACAAGCTCTAGGTTCATAGTCCTACAGAGTAAATATTGAAATTGAAACAGTGTTAAATTGTAAAATATTCATAAGTTTTTAATAGTAAAAAAAATATGTGACGAACATTTGCCCGTATAGGTATGTATAACATAGAATTTTAATATAAAATATTATGTAAACATTGATATAATTTGCATGCGTTTAAGTTGGTTTGATTTTCAATTATTTCAGAGATTAATATGCATAGGTATGACTTCAGAGTGTCATTATAAATATTCTCTTAATTTTTCAAAATATCTATTTCATGGGCTACTATGAAGACAACAATTAAGAAACCGGTAAAGATTCTTACAATTTCAGCTCATATCTGACCGAACAAAATAAGTTAAAATTATTTCTCAGCAGTTGCACTCTCTACCAGCCAGTGACGAATCCAGCAAGATTTTGTAGGAGGGGTGATTTTAATTTTTGTTTTACATTAGTGGAGTTCAGCATATAGTTGTTTGACAAAATATGTACTGTTGAAATAACTTCTGAATTTATCTATTAATATTATTAAGCAGAAATACAGTGCGTTGATTTTCCATTCGTGCGACTTTCAAAAAAATTTTTGGATAATAAAACTTTTACAACACAAGTATATGGAAATTACATTTATTCACATTTTAAATAATCCTTGATACCAGTATTACGAGTATTAAGAATGGCACAATCGAATGATTTTGAGAATCGAATTATTAGTATTCGAATGAATTTCATGATCGAATTATCATACAAATATTCGAAATTCGAATAAATATCATAATCGAATGATCACTCGAGTATTCGAGATATGAGAACTTCATTCATTTATTCAATAAATAGATTTTATCAAACGAAAAATATCTCACCCCATATTACAAATCATTCGAAATCGGTTCGCATCTCCCTTTCCCTTCTCTCGTTCAGTCTTCTGCTTCGTTTCTTCATTCAAGTATTGAAATACCAGTACTGAGCAACTGACAACTGATTGCACGTAAAATATAAATAACAAGATAAATAATAATATGTCTTCTACCATTACAAAGAAATCGTAACTTCAATATTAATAAGGTACATACTTTAGTATAAAGAAAATTATGAAATATTTACTTTGTTGTACTATTGCAAATGCTATGTCACTGTCTCAAATCGATCATTATCGTTGAATTCGGGCGAACTAGATTTGTTGTTTGTTTGAATTCAAATGTCTTCCTAACAAGTAACAACATTCCATGAAATAGATCGACGGTATAAAAATTTCAAATATTAAATTTATTTTAAACATTTTTCTTTATATTTGTATTCATTACTAATTAACCCTCTAGAGGGCGCGCATGCGGCAAAAAGCCGCAAATTTACATTTTACTGGTATAACTAAAATTTGGACAGTCCTGTAATATTGTGCGTCTAGGTATTCCTCCTTTATGTTACTGGCTCTTCTATCTACCGACAGGCTTGGTGTCGTATGCCATTCCCGATCGGTGTTACATGAGTTAGATTCATAGCAGGTTAAATTTGCGGTGTGTTTGCCGCAGCGCGTCTAGTCATATAAGTTTTATTTATTATTAATTTTTTTATAATATTGTAAGTTTATGCAATTTACATGCATGTGTGCTAGTATTATTGTTTATAGTAACTCGTATACTTCAACCTTGTAAAAAATTATTTATTGAATTTTAGGTCTCGTAAAGGATTAACGCCAGCCGAGTTAGAAAAGCTTATACATATATGATTTAAAAAAATGTTTAAGCATGGTATATTTGTGTTATTTTATTATATAAGATATATTTTCTTTGTCATTTTTAAGCTAGAAACGTGAAAAACCAAATGCGGTGTAAATTCCGCGGCGCGCCCGCTCCTGTAATTCTAAAAAGCGCGCCCTCCGGAGGGTAAATTTGATAAGGGAAAGAAGTTATAATAAAAATAAAGGAAAATGTATGCCTAATGCAGACAATACAGTTAGCCGTATCCGTAGAATTATGTTGAGAAACATAACCAAGTCGTCGCAGATAATTTGAGACATTCCAAAATTCATATTTTGCTTACTATTATACTATTTCAAATTTTAACATTTCATATCCACCAGAATATTTTCAGAAAAAAAATATTTTAAAAAATACGGTAGAATACCCCATTTTCTATCTTAATATGTATCTATGTAATATATTCTAGTACTTTTAACAGTAACAGTTACTAGTGTCTTCAAAATTTTAACATATACATATCTCGTATATTTTATCTCCGTTTAAATTACCAATATTTCTAATCGTCCTTTCTCTACTCTTACTTACTAGGATGCATTTTCAAAGTGAGCTTGCTATTTGATGTTCACAGTCCAATCAGTTTGCGTCGTGTAATTGTTTAGTTTTGCGGTGATTTGTGTTAATGTTGAACAGACTTAGAGACGCATTAATCTTGTCACCAGAACGACAAGACTGCAAGCCACGAAGTTCATTTTCATCAATTAGTAGACGTACAATCTGACGTGATAACAAACTAGTGATTATTGTATTTTATGTGAATGGAGTTTTGGTATAGATAATGAGGATTAATCACAACCATAATTAGTGCAGGATTAATTAACTTAGCATACGTATAATTGATTTAATCTATTCAAAGTTGTATACATTTTCCAGATTATAATAATAATAATAATAATAATAATAATAATAATAATAATAATTATAAAAATATTATTGCTACTACACAGGGTGATTCATAGAGAGTGTGTCAAAATAAAAAAATATATTGGGGAGTCATCTTGTCGAGAAAAAAAAAAATTATATGAAGTTATGCCGAGCAACTTTTTGTTACAGAGCTCCAGCCTTTTGAAAGTGCACTCATCAGATACATTTTTATTAATAACTCTAGTACTAGTTGCATTAAATGTAGAAACTTGGTTTTAGGATACTACTTATTTAGATGTATATTTCCTTTAGGATCTGTACTTATACCAACCAGAGACTTCTGGGGAAGTCATAAACGTTTTTCATTGTCCTCTTGTTAAATTTAATGAATGCAGTAATTTTTTTATGAGATATTTTAATTTTTGAATAAAATCAGATTTCAAAAAATATATTAGGTAACGATTAAGAAACAAACCAATTTATATAAATTTACTCATCTTCACGTCGATATTCTCTGGATGCACGATAACCATTACTATTACACCGTATCTCCATATCTGTATATTCACCAGAACTGACATCTCCCTTTTTTTACCTTCCGTCACCTTTGGATAGGGAAGATATTGTATCTGATCAAAAAATTAGGTTCCAACACTCCAGCTCTATAATAGGGTCCTCCACTCTATTTTTTTTTTTTTATTATTTTAAATGAAAGTTTGTTTAATTTTGAAGCAATTTGTAGTATTAAAAAGTCATAATTGTTTTTAGTTAAATTGCATTTGATTTTTAAAGAAACCTATAGCTATATTTCTCGCACCAGTTTCTGTAGTAGGCTGCGCGAGAAAGATAGCAATCGTTGTGACGTAGATGTATAGATGCTTAAAATCACTAATATTTCAAAAACTAACAATCATGATTTTATCTTATCTACTTTCAATATAACTAACTTTTTACTCATTTTTCTATTATGGTGGAGGACCCTATTCTAAAAATTATCATTCTTCCATATGAAGAGTTGATTAGATTTTGGTTATAATTGGTCAACCGGAAGTTCCCTTATTTGAAGTTCTTATCAGTTTTTATTGAAAAAACGAAGTTAAATAACATGTTTTGATATTTTATTTTATTGTAAATATGAAAGAACATTTGATTGTTTGTACGGTTTATTACACATTTTCCTTCATATTCAATATATATAGAGTTAAAGAATTTTAAAGAGATTAATTTTCATTAATAAGCCAGGTGTGCTATACTACGGAAACTGGTGATATATTTAAATATTCTAATTGACAGATGTCAGTCTTAAGTGCAATTAACATAGTATATGTTCGTGTTATAATTTTATTGGATATATAGAATCTTTTCCAAGGAATTTTCTGTATGGAATTTGTAGAAAATAGTAATGTTTGTGTTACTGTTTTACTGAATAGGTATATAGAATCTTTTCCAAGGAATTTTCGGTAAGGGATTTGTGCAAAATACATAGATTTGGCGGAAGTTAATGTGCTGGCCACATCATATTTTTTTAAATTATCAGAATAATTTACCAATAATGAAAAGAAGCTAATTAACAATACTCATAAACAGATATTGTTTTTTTGTATCTTCCTTTTCTTATAATAACTTGACTATTTTAATTGCCGACTAAATATTTTGGATAATTATATTTTTCTATAAATTAATATATCTCAAAAACTACTGCGTTTATCAAGTTTTAGCAAGAGTACTTCTCTTATATATTTATGTAATATTTTATTAGTAAAAATGAAAAATGTTAGTAGGTAAAAACATAATGATAAAAATTTGATGTGGTCAGCACGTTCCTTTCCATAAATAGGGTACTATACCATAGTCAAATTTTAACTATCTTAAATAAGAATACGAAAATATACATAAATTAATGAGTATTATTGAAAAAATTTGAAGTTGGTTACTAATTGGGTATGACGCGTTAGATCCTAAGAATTTGATTGGTCGCTTGATTTAAAAAAAAAGATTCGCGCGTCTGCTGCGGTTATCTTTAAAATATTATGAACTGTCTTTTTCATGTATAACCTAACAAAAAAATTAACAATTTTGTGTTTGATGAATTTGTTTAATTATAAGATCTAGTAATATTAACAATAATAATGTATTTATAATTAAATCAATTTGTAATATTAATTAAATTAATAATGATATCAGAAATTTGAAACATTGAAACTTCAATACAAACAAACACTAGCGCCACCTGCCGTTATATTTTGTGTCATAATGTTTTCAAACTGTTTCAATGTTCTATAATTTATTAGGAAAAAAATGTTTATTATTCATGTTATTTATGCTTAATAATAATTTCGTCGTGAATATAACGTATAAGTTTTTATATAAAAATATTTCAGCTATGCAAATATGAAAAAATTCGTTCCCTCTATAACTAACAGTTTTTCGATCACTGGTCAATACCTGTAACGTCACGCACCCAATTCTTAACTTAAAAAATTCATATCTCGCTTATGTAAATTTTTACCTCCCGCTACCCTTGGTAAGGGAGGTATAGGGATCGTGCTAAAAATCTCATATCGAGATTTTAGTAAATGACCACGTTTTAATGTCCTTAGAATCCATTTTTAACATTTTCACGATGATGTCTGTATGTGTGTATGTGTGTATGTGTGTGTGTGTATGTGTGTACGAATTTTGTTTGCACTCTAACTCAAATAATATCATTCAGAAAATTCTGAAACCTTGTATTTTTACCCTATTCTAATAGGAATAGAAGCCATTAGATTTTGGTGTAAATCGGATAAACGGAAATCGTACTTTACTTGAAGCTCATAATGGTTTTTCTTCAAAAAATACCATTAAATGTCATTTTTTCGAATTTTATGTCTTATGAAAATTAAAGATTATTGAATTTTCTACAGGAATACATTAATACTTTTTCTATATATTTTACAGATAAATTTAAAAATATTTTTTTTTATTAGTCGCGAAGCCTAAGATAAAAACTATTTCTTTGTTACACAGTTAATTTTTTAAATGAATGTAACTGACAGTAAATGTCACTGTCAAAAAACGAATCACTTCAAATTAATAATATTGACATTTTAAAAAGAAAATAGTAAATAAATCAATAGTTTTATGTAATGGTACAGTTTGCAGCGTTAGTAAATACGTAAGTATGTATTTAAATTAATAAAAATGGATAGAAAAGTGTGGCGAAGGAAGTTTGTGGCGTAACTATTATTGTGGTCCGGATGGGGTTATTCGCTACCGAAAATCGGTCACTTTAATATGTTCTTATGTATGAATGCTATGATGATTGTGGACAAGGCGAAAGAAGAATATTGTTAAAGAGTGAAGTGAGTCAGCTGAACTCTTACTCTTATCCCTTTTCTTATTGTTACTATTGTTTCCGGGTATTTGCTAACCTCCTAAATGGGAATCGCGTGATTTTATGTACGTATGTATGTATGTAAAAATTAAATAGCGGGAGGTTTTGTGTTGGCCACATCAGATTTTTTAGGTAGCGTTTTGCACTAAAATTCTTATTTCATCCTGTGTTTACAGAAAAAAAAAATGGTATAGGACTCTATTCTATACTATACCGTGAGTTTCAGCTAAGATGCAATATTTACTATTCTGTCATTAATATATTACTATGGATAATTATGCATATTGCACCGTTCCAGATAAAATGCAACATAAGGTTGTCAATGTCAAATGAACTTGACATCACGCTTTAAGGATATTTACTAAAGAAGAAAATATAGAATGGTTACTTGTTACAATGCCGATTATCGTTTGTGAAATGTTTATGATATGTTTGCTATTTTATCTCCTGAACGTCCTAGACCAAATCCTTCTACATTTTCGAGAATATTAATAAAATTTAAAAGTGATGGATGTTTAGATAAGAATTATATGAAAAGAACAAGAACAAAAACTGCGCGAACTGAAGAAAATAAAAATAATAACGTGCAATAGAAGAAAATAATCAGCTGTCTGCAAAAGTTTTGACAAATGAATTAAATATTAGCAAAACTTCTGTATTTAAATTATTATAAGACGACTGCTTTATTACTTTCTTACGTTATTTATAAATCAGTATTATGATAAGTTCATTTAATATTGACAACCTATGTTACATTTTATCTGGAACGATAAAATATGTTTAACTAGTATCTATGGTAATTAATGACAGAATAGGAAAAAATACATCTCAGATGAAACTCGAATCTGAAATCGCATACCAAAAGTTCCTAGGAAAAGATTCTATAAATCCGAGTAAAACACTTTGTAAATTTTCACTTGACACTCACATCTGTCAAATATTAGCTGTTTCCATGATTATAGCAAAACTGGCTAATTTAAGAAAGTTAATCTCTTTATAATTATTTAATTCTATATCTATTGAAAATGAAGAAAAATGTATAATAAAACCGTATAAACAGTAAGATATTGTTTTATGTAGATAATCGCATAAAATGCCAAAAATTAATATTAAAGTGCGTTTTTTCAAGAAAAACTGTTAAGAACGTCAAATAACAGAACTTCAGGTAGACAAATTATAATCAAAATCTAATGAGCTCTTCACTTGGGTGTAAAGAAGAGGAATACGAAAGAATTATAATTTTTAGAATTGTAATACTCGTATTAGAGGTATCATCGGAGAAAATTTTGTCACAGACACATGAACACGCACATACAGACATCATCGTAAAACTAGTAAAATCATGTTCTAGGGATCCTGAAACGTGCTTTGTCAATGGTGTACATTTTATGGATTCTGTCAAACACCATCTGTAAAATAAAGTATTTTTTCCACGACCATTAAGTAATACCTTCATTATATATCTTTTTTTAAATTAAACAATACAACATATTACTCACGGGCCGTGAGTTTTCACTTATTACACACGGGCCGTGAGAAATGACACGGGAGGACTAATCAGAATCATCCATTACTCAAAATTGCAATATTATCGAGTATTCTTTGGCTCAGAACAATGTTCATATGTTATAATTGTTTTTCCAATATTAAAATGTCAAAATTATAAATCGCTGTAAGATATGTGAATGAATTAAATTAAAAACATTAATTTCGATAGTGAGAATGAATAAATTTGTACGCCGCCAGATATTATAGAATAAATATAGAAAATTATTCAAAACTGCGCCGCGCATTTTTTAAACAAAAATCTTAAGGTTATGGAGTAAAAAAAAATTCACTCCCCTTGAAATTAAATAAAAAAATAATGAAAGCATGGTATTACCAATATATATCTTGCAACAAAGGTAAAAAATTATAAATTATAAACTTTTAAATATACAAACGATAACAATTAAGAATTTTTAATAATACCTATCCAGACAGAAAAGTTCAAATTGCTATTGAATAGTCGTAGAAAAAGTATAGTATTCTACTCGCATGTAATGGCTGTTACTCATTCGAATGATTTACAACATTCGCCTTTGGCTCGCGTTGCAAACTTCATTCTCCTAAGTAATAGCCCACATTACATGCTCATTGAATAATACGAGTATACTATTTTCATCTCTGTATAAATTTCTCCATTTCTGCATTTATCCTCCTTTGAGAAAACTTTTATCCTATATGCTCCGCTAATTGCCCTTGATCTTACCACTAAGTGTACTGGGGGCAAACTGAACACAGTTTCCATTGCCGATATTGGTGTAGTTGACATAGCTCCTGTTATTCCTTTGTACTTTGCTGGGGGCATCTTGACAGTGCTTTGTCTTTGTTCTCTGCCACCAGGCCAGGCTGACGTATTCTATGACGTGTTTGATCATTACTGAATAAATCCCGTAAGTCATTGCCGGTGATAGTCCCCAGGTTTTACCGAACATACGCCGGCAGGCACACAAGAACTTTATGAGTTTGTTTGCTATTCTTTCTATATGAGGTTTGAATGTCAGTCTTTTATCTAGTGTTATTCCTGTATATTATCTTCTCCTATCATGACTTTTTTCCGTACAGATATAACTGCTTAATCTATCGAGTTTTCGCCTTCTTGTGAATGGTACAAATGTCGTTTTTGTTGGATTTACAGATAGTCTCTCTTTGTTGCACCATTTTTCAACAAAATTTAGGGCTCCTTGCATCAGTTTTGATAGTGTTTCCTCAAATTTGTCTGTGACCAGTATAGTTACATCATCCGCGTAACCAATGGTTGTATATCCTACCTCATACAGTTCCCGTCCAAAAATTACATTCAGAAGATTTTTTTAAGAAACTACTAGTTTTGGTTGTCTAATTGTTACTAAAACTTTTTTAGCTCTGCCCATTAAAGTCGGATTAAGGAATACATAGTTAAATTGGTCTTTAGTGTTATAGAATTTGAGAAACTGTCTCTGCAACATCCAGACACACACATACACACACACATACACACACAAACATCATTGTAAAAATGAATCAGATTCTAGTGATCTTAAAACGTGCTTATTCACTAAAATCTGGATATGCGATTTTTAGCATGAATCCAATACTTCTCTTAGCGATAGATAAAAAATCAGTGGTGTCTATATGGTCTATATATTTGTGTTAGTGCTCGTTTTGCTTTTCTTTGCTTATTATTATTAAGAGAAAAGTACGTTGAGCGACCATGGACGAGGGATTCCCATTGGAGTTGATATCAAAAGCCTCGGAGGTCGACAAAATCCTGAAAGAAGTAGTTAAACCTTTAGGGGTCGGTTGGGGATCGATAAACCTTTTGGGGTTGTTGAACTATTAATGGTCGAATTGAAGTTGATTATAATATAAGCTCTATGTTTTATTATGTTTATTTTTTACATTTTTTTAACATGTTCGAATTGAAATTGACAATAACACATCTGTTGGTGCTGATTAATATAAAGTAAAATACATAAGAGTGGCAGTTTTTATTGAAATTTAGTTCATTATATACATATCCGTAATTACCGGTTGCAGAAACGTTCATGAATTCCTTCTTCAGACCATCAAAATGAATAAATTCGTTGTTCTTATGGCATTTAAATTATTGATGTCAAAAAATCGCGCTGTATTTGCTCGTTTTAACGAACTATTGTTTGATCAAGAAATTGATGAAAGTTTCTGCAACCGGGATTGCAGATTTGGGCCGAATTCGGCTATAAATTCATTTTATTTAAAGCTTTTGTATTGTTTAGAAGTCTCGTTCAGTATTTCTGTGCATCTGGTAAGTGTATTATGCGTGAGATATGTGTATGGTGTGCGAAAATATGATCACATCTCCCAATATCGCTCTTTATCTGGTCTGAATTTTATTAATAATCGACTGAAGATACTTTTATTTTGTTTTACACACAAATTAAAAATTACAGGGTGTCCTAAATATCTGTACGATAAACTAGATTTCAAAAATGATAACTATAATTTATGTGGTAAGAACTTGTACACAGTAACATCATTCAATAAAACTAAATTTAAAAGCTCGTTTTCATACTTAGCTCCAACACTACAATAATATTCCACATGATTGGAAATATCTGTCATATATTATATTTAAAAAAACATGTACAAAACTTATATCTGTAATTTATAGTTAATGTATATGCAAACATTTGTATTTATTTTTTCTTTAATATGTATACTATTTTAGTACTTAAATATATGCATCTGTTTATTGGTCTATATATTTGATATTTTTGTTAGATACATATGGTTTTTCTTTGTAATATGCTGGTTAGATAGAAGAACAGCCTTGGCTGAACCTGGCCATCGAGATTTTTTTGTTCAATAAAGTAAATATTATTATTATTATTATTAGTATGTGCCCTTTAAGCTCATCTCATGGCATGAAAATGCGATTTCTTTTGTTTCGGTGAGAATTTAGAACAGGCTTATATTATGGATGATTTGACATAATAACAAACTAAATTTAACATTGTATATTATACTTAACACATCGTTCTGAAATGATAGAAATAGATAAGTTTGAAAGCAAATTGGGAACTCTTACCATTGACTATAAACCAATCTAGACTTACTCTTTGACTTCATAACTTGAATTTTAAAAATTTGATGTTCGTTACGATTACAACTATGTTAATATTCAACTGTTTTTGTTCGAGTAGCATAGGTAGCATGATATAATATTGATATTTTTCGATAAATTAAAATATCTCAAAAACTACTGCGTTTATCAAGTTTTAGCAAGAGTACCTCTCTTACATATTTATGTAATATTTTATTAGTAAAAATGAAAAATGTTAGTAAGTAAAAACATAATAATAAAAATCTGATGTAGTCAGCACGTTACCTTCCACCAATAGGATACTATATCATAGTCAAATTTTAACTAACTTAAATAAGAAAACGAAAATATACATAAATTAATGAGTATTATTGAAAAAATTTGAAGTTGGTTACTAATTGGGTATGACGCGTTAGGTCCTAAGAATTTGATTGGTCGCTAGATTTTAAAAAGAAGATTCGCGATTCTACTGCGGTTATCTAAGATTATGAACTGTCTCTTTCATGTATAACCTAACAAAAAAATTAACAAGTTTGTGTTTGATGAATTTGTTTAATTATAAGATTTAGTAATATTAACAATAATAATGTATTTATAATTAAATCAATTTGTAATATTAATTAAATTAATAATGGTATCAGAAATTTGAAACATTGAAACTTCAAAACAAACAAACACTAGCGCTACCCGCCGTTATACTTTGTAAAATAAATAAATAAATATAATAATAATAATAACAATAATAATGTATTTATAATTAAATCAATTTGTAATATTAATTAAATTAATAATGGTATCAGAAATTTGAAACATTGAAACTTCAAAACAAACAAACACTAGCGCTACCCGCCGTTATACTTTGTGCCATAATATTTTCAAACTGTTTCAATGTTCTATAATTTATTAGGGAAAAAATGCTTATTATTCATGTTATTTATGCTTAATAATAATTTCGTCATGAATATAACGTATAAGATTTTATATAAAAATATTTCAGCAATGCAAACATGAAAAAATTTGTTCCCTCTATAACTAACAGTTTTTCGATCACTGGTCGATATAGCATGATATAATATTAATTAATTTTTAGTTTCCTATTTTGAAATTAAATGGAACAAAAAGGTATTGAATATGCAGAGAATTAGGTATTTTTTTATTTTTATATTAATAACACCGTTCACCAATATGTGTATCGTAACCCGCGTGTGCCACTCTAGGGCCGGTTTTAATTCAGAGAAGACCCTTGGGATTCAGAGAGGTTTGAGAATGCGATATGCTCAAGAATGTTGTATTTAAATTCAGCCAGCACTAACAAGACTGCACTTCTGGGATAGAAGGGTATGCAGGAAGGATAATTCGTATTCTAGAGGAATGGAATTGAAGACGGAATAAGTTTGTTTTTAACAAATTTCTGATGAAGAGTGAAGAGCTGAATGTGAAATTTACAAGTAAGAATATTAAAATATAACTCTTGAATATGTCTAAAACTTCAAAACAGAATATGAAGAGAATTATCACATATTATCATATCTGTAATTCGTATATATACGTGCGGGAGATCTTTCCATAAATAAAAATGCGTAAACTTTACAAAAATAATGATAAGTATTAGCTCACGTTCCATAAAATATTTTCACTTATTACATAATATATTTTCCTACAATTAAATAACTTATATTTACTAACAACCATTCACACCACTGTTCCGTGAAAATTTATAAATTTTCTTATGTATTTTGCTTCCGTCGTATTTTTTATTATCCCTTATATATAAATAAAGCTGAAATTATTGTATCTTTATAGAAGTACCTATTTGTGTAAATAGGTATACATAGATATTCAAAAATTTATAGTGGATTATTACGAATAATCAATACATCAATAATAAATTATTCAGAAAATCGAATAATCCAACAAATTTAATTTGTTATAGAATATGTTAATAAGGTATATTATTTTCATTGGACTTTCGTACTTTGGCTGTAAAAATATTAAGATACTTAGAAATTTTTCATCGCTATTATCATTATTTTTACCTTATAAATTGTATATATTTTTGCAATTTGAAGCAAACAAACATCGCTGGAAAGCAAATACAATTGCTTATCAGTGGTGTAATTTTTTAATATGACGCACATTTAAAAATCTCAGTGATGAAAAAAAAAACAAATAAGAATTGCCACTCAAAACAGCATAATAAAGTGTCCTATGAAGTATAAACCATAATTCATTCCTATTTCATACTTGGAAGTATTTGCAAAATTAAAGAAGTACAAAATTTATATTTTTGTCCATATATATTTAAACGGAATATAATGATAAGATTCGTAGAGCGATATTGGTTCACTATTCTGTCTTAATTCACCTTTGCTAATAACTGTCAGTAATATTATTCCCAATGTTATTTTCTCTAATTATTTTACTCGAAATTCGTACCACAACATTTTTGGCAGGAATTGCATCTTCTTGTGGTTACAGAATCCGTAATGCACCATCAATATATTTTTATTTTTACTTATTTTACAAGATTCGATCTCGCAAATTCTTACTAAACGTTGCTATTTAATATTCCCGTCATTCCTTCTACAACAATAAAATAAACTTCTAGAAAGCCGGAGTCTCGTATTGGTACATCCTGGGCAACGACCGCAACTGCGGTGGGTGTATTAAGTGCAAGAAGTCCCCCGATCACAAATTCGTTTGTTACCATTATCACGACCGGAGTGAAAGCCAACTAGTCCCAAAGGCTTACTGCACAGATACGCTATCAACACAAACATCGCCATAGCCGGAAAACAATCGAAGGAAGGTTGTACTAAAATAGGATAAGAGGCAGATAATACAGAAGAAAAATAAAAAATTTATGCGGAATTTTCCATTGTTTATATTTTAAAGTTTCATTTGTAATTTATAGAAGGATTTATAATTAACATGCTAAATTTTCAAACCGATTTTTAACCGGGTCAGAGAGGTGGATGAATTTGTAGGAAAGCGTTGATAAAAATTACTTAAAAATCATCGCTAATTTACTCTTTTGATGCCACGGCGAATGTAAACTATTATAATATAGACTAAGGGCCGAGATATCCACCTAATTACTTTATTTGGACAACTGTATCAACAATTATTACCGTATAGAAATTATTCGCTAAATAAAGTTATTAGGAAGTGGATATCTCGGGTCAAAATATTAGGGACATAATACTGTATATTTTTTGATTGATATAATTTTTAAAGATGTGCCGACTAGTCGGCGACTAGTCGGTAAAGCCGACTATCCGGCCATTATCGTAGTCGGCGACTATTCGGCGACTATTCGGCAAAGAGCGCCGACTATCCGGCTTTTTACTTTGTATGTATTTCTCAATAAAATGGGGGGAATTACATTAAATAAATATCTGATGTGGACACCACATGACTTCCTTGTACGCCTGTTACACTATACATATTTTGTTAATAATTAAAATATGTATAATAACACACACAATCATAAAATTGCACGTATTTGACATAATTTGACATTGACATTATATTTTCTATTTTTTTGTTATTTCTTGTCCTAATTCATAGCAAACTTAATTACAGAAACCAAAAAGTACATAATGTAAAAATTTACATATCTCGCTTATTCAAAGAACTAATTTAATCATACTTAAAGTTTTCGACGCAAAATTCAATTCTCTAAAACTTTTATTTGGAGCATTTATTGTTAATTTCAAAATAACACCATTTTTTTCAAGAAAAACTGATAATAGCTTCAAATAAAGTATCACTTCCGGTTAGACTATTTTAACCAAAGTCTATTATGTTATTTCCATTGATATAAAAGTATTATATGCCAAATTTGAAAAGTTTTGGATTATATTTTAATATTGTTTTTTATTAAAATCTATTATAGGTTTCAAGTAAAGTACCACTTCCGAGTATACCATTTTAACTAAAATCTATTATGTTATTTCCATTGATATAAAAGTATTATATACCAAATTTGAAAAGTTTTGGATTATATTTTAATATAGTTTTTCATTAAAATCTACAATAGGCTTCAAGTAAAGTACCACTTCCGGGTAGACCATTTTTACTAAAATCTATTATGTTATTCCCATTGATATAAAAGTCTTATATACCAAATTTGAAAAGTTTTGGATTATAATATAATATAGTTTTCCATTACAATCTATTATGGGCTTCAAGTAAAGTACCACTTCTGAAAGTTATGCAATGACCAAAAAGGGAGGTGCACAACTAGATGTTATAACAGTCCTAAATACAAAATTTTAACTTTCTACGGCTTCCCGTTTTTCAGTTATGCGAGATACGTACGTACATACGTACGTACGTACAGACGTCACGACGAAATTAGTCAAAATGGATTCAGAGATGGTCAAAATGGATATTTCCGTTGAAATCTGGAAACCGAATTTTTTCGCGATTACAATACTTCCTTTACTTCGTACAAGGAAGTAAAAACCTTGATTGTTTATTAATATTTTTATTTTATAATCAGTCTTACACATTTTGAAATGTAAAGCAAAGCATCCTTTCCTTTGGTAATCAGTTTCTAAAATTACTTGCTTGTAAAGAAAACATATCTATGACATTTACGTCACGGAAATCCCCGAAACCGTGATCGGCTTGGCCGACTAGTCGGCCGATTAGTCGGCCTCTTTACAACCGACTAATCGGCTAGTCGGCTAGTCGGCCAAAGTCATAATCGGCACATCTCTAATAATTTTCTTTCATAAATTGTTATTCTGGTTAACTATTTTTAACATAACTCTTTGAGAGTTCATCTTAGGTCAAAAATGTAATAAACCTTTTTTATATAAAAATTACGATCATTAATTTTCTATGCTTGTACAATTTTTTTTAATAGTTTTTTTTTAATAATTCTTTATTGTATTTCAAAGTCTTACAACTTTATTACAATTGATATAAGGGGATGAGTTAATTTTTGCTACAAATTTTATAACTTTGTACTTGTATTCGTTGTAATGATGGAGGTGAGATGATAAATACACACACAAACAACCATACCTTACCCGGGATTCAAACCCGGAACCCTTGGATCGTGAGAAGGCTACGTTGCCCACTACACCACCGGGGTCGGCTGCTTGTACAATTTTAAAAATACTTATTTTTTCACATTTGATATAAGGTGGCGACTTGCGCCGACCATCCCCAGGTCAAGAAATTGAATTTTTCATACCCGATCTGACCTAAATAACATACATATATTAGAATCATAACTACTCCATCTTTTGTGAGGTATAGTTCTTTTTTGATCTCCATTGACTGGACTATTACACAACATATATTTTTCTCTTTAATTACAATATTTGTTTTTTTTAATAGATACAGTATTTTTAGTCCAGGAAATTTTCGATTTTACTTCAAAGAAATTTAAACAAAAGCTTTTTTTACGGAATTCTGCCCAGAAAAATGCGCTGAATGACATGTCAAAAGTTGTCGGAAATAGGAGAATGAGAACCTCCCGCTAATTAGAAAAAATGGCTACATATTTAGGTTTCGGCCATTTTCTCGAAAATAATTGCCCATACCACAATTTTACAAGAATAAAAGTTAAAGCTAAACATTTTTCATACAAAAGAATTATATAATTTTTTAACTTGGATAACTGTCAGAGGTACATGAAAAAATATATAATTAAAAGAGCAATTTAACTGTTATAAACAGTAAAATGTATTAGACTAAGTATTGAATATGTAATATTGTTTATTATTTGTAATACTTAAATTTCTGTCATAAATTATTATTTTCATTAAATATTTTTAACATAACCCTTTGGCAGTTCATCCTATCATTATACAAAAGAATTATTTAATTTTTTAATTTTGATGAACTTTTAAAGAGTTAGATTAAAAAATATATAACCAAACTAGCAATATAACTGTTATAAACAGTAAAATGTATTAGACTAAGTATTGACTACGTAATCTTGTTTATTATTTGTAATATTTAAATTTCTGTCATAAATTATTATTTCGATTAAATATTTTTAACATTAATCTTTCATCCTAAGAAAGAAAAACGTAAGAATAGTTTTTTGTAAAAAAATGTTGAGCTTTAATTTTATATTATTGTAAAATTGATACGGGCAATTGTTTTCAAGGAAATGGCCAAAAACCTAAATATGCCGCCATTTTTCCTAATTGACGGGAGGTTCCCAATTTCCGGAAACTTTTTATATGTTGTTCTTCGCATTTTATTGGACAGCACTCCGTTTGAAAAGTTTTTCTTGTAATAATTTCATTGAGGTTGAGGGTAATGAGCAATGTATATAGGTTAAATTCGTTGAATCCATTTCATATCAACATAACGCATTAAAATAATTATTGATGATATTAAAATGCATAATTTACTAAATTTACACATCCAAGGGCCAAATTACATTCCTGTTGACATACAATTCTAGGAATTTTTTATTTCACAGTTTAAACAACACCAGGTGTAAGCGAAAATACTAGTTGACATGTAATTTTGACAATAAATACAAATAGGTAATGTCAGAGGTGGGGTCTAACGGCTAATACGATTTTGAGTGATTGAACTGCTTTAGATTATTGCTTATGGATAATATAGAAATGAAAGTACGCTGGTAAGAGAAACAACAATCATTTTAATAAAAAATTGTAAATATACCCAAATTTAAATTTTCAAATGTCTGTCAACAGCAGAAAATAAATTTTTGTATTGGTGTTACCAATTTGAAGTATTTTTTTTGTTAATGCCACCTGAATCAGTTTTTTATCACTCTATATAAAGCCTATGCAATTTTGTTCTTCTAAAGCCTGTCATGAAAGCATAACGCATGGCATTGTTACATCCTACTTTGTAGTTTCATATTTTGTTAGTATTTAGCAATATTTTTTTATGTATATTTCATTTTGTTATTCTTTACTTTCATTTTATGGTATCGTGGAGACATCTTTTGTTTATCGGGGCAGATGAGGTTTTATTTGCACAATTGTAAAAATCGGCATTCGTTTGTCAGAACTTGCAGAGTGAGTTTTGTTTTGTGATCTTGCGGCTAGAAGTGAATCTTCACCCACGAGTTGGTACATTTTTTGGCTTCGAATTGGCAGAATTCGCATATTTGCGGAATATTTCCGGTCGCTGGCACATGTAAAGTTTCTTTGTTGGCGAAATCTTTCCTCGGTTTATCCGGATTGGTGCATTATCACATGGGAAGACACATTATTCGTAAGTAGAAATGCAGTTCATTTTTTTCAAGTTATATAAACATATTCTTTAGTGTCTATTTCTATTTTTTAGCCTCTTTGGTTCAGGCAAAACTGCTGAAATCTGAGCAATTTTATACACGCACGTAAATGCATGTGATGTGTATATATCCATTCATTGCACTATATCTTGCCTGTATAGTATAAATTGGAGTTTAACTAGGAGTCCTGAACGTCTTAATATCCTTTTGGAGAACTTTTGGAGCAAATATTTGGCGGAAATCCGTGACGTCATTCAGCAGTCATAATCGCTTACGTCACGTTTTACGTCATCATCGGCCATTGGAATCTGGTGAGGAGTTTCCATTTTATATTCTACGCCCGCCATTACGTCAGGATTATCCGATTTTTGTATATATCTAGTATTTTTATTCATCCAATTCACTATTCAGTTGTCGGTCTGTCTAATTGTGTGTTAATGTCTATCGGTTGTCGTCGTTCACTTACTGAGTACATAGTTAAACAATTAGAATATTTAAGTGACATTATTGTGTATATTTCAACGAATTATTCAGTATACGTTATTAATTTACAAACTATAAGCGACTCATGTATTATTATAACGTTACATTGTGGTAGTGGCTCAATCCGTTTAAATAGTAAATTTATTTACGAACTTTATTTAGTTTTCGGAGTCATTAACAGTGCACTGATAATCGCTCGCCTTTATTTGAATATAAAACAGTATTTTGGTATATTTCGGGTTGCGAAACTGAATTTATTTATTTGTTGTAAAATTATTTTCACTGGTTTATTCATTAAATTCATTTTATTTTACTCAGTTGAGTGTAGAATTTTTATTGAAAAATCTCCTAAGCCTAATAGCGTGCTATATTTTCCTTTACGGTTCGGCATACAAATATAATGGCGCCTAGTAGATTTGCTTGTTCAAATTCCAGGTTCGACCGTTTAGAATTGACCCCGCTGGTCTCAGAGCAAGTCTCCCCGATTTAGTGTCTATGTCGAATTGTATTCAGCTATCTTACGTAGTTTACTGTATTATCGAAGTAAGATCATTTAAAGCTCACTATTAGACTATTTTTGCACTTTGTGTGACCGGAGATTGAAATAAGCTGATTTATTATTTTATTAAAATTACATCTCGCCTAACATAAATAATTACGTTATAGCATATCCCTTTGATAAATATTTTTATAAAAAAAATCTGTTGTGGCCAGCACAAAACCTTCCGTCAATTCAATGTATTTTGTACAAATCCGATACTAAAAGTTGCTATAAACATGACAAGGTTAATAGTTACTAAATAGTACGGTACGGTTTATAAATACCGGGAGTGGTGGAAGAATATCAAGACGGACCACACATAGATTGTGAAACATTTTCCTGGCACCTAAAAAGAACTACATTCCTTTTGAACCCTTTTTACCTTCCGTCACCTTTAGGTAAGGAAGGTATTGTCTTTGGTGAAAAAATTCGTTGGTGAGTTTTTAATGAATAAGCACGTTTTAGGGCCCCTAGAATACGAATTTACTATTTTTAAGATGATGTCTGTATGTGTGTGTGTGTGTGTGTGTGTGTGTGTGTGTGTGTGTGTGTGTGTGTGTGAGACAATTTTTTCTCCGACGATAACTCCAATACTACAATTCTAAAAATTATAATTCTTTCGTATTCCTCTTCTTTACATCCATATGAAGAGCTGATTAGATTTTGGTTACAATTGATCCACCGGAAGTACCCTTATTTGAAGTTTTTAACAGTTTTTATTGAAAAAACGCAGTTAAATATTATTTTTCGACATTTTGTGATTATCAATATGAAAGAATATCTTATTCTCTATACGGTTTGATTATACAGTTTCGTTCATATTCAATAGATATAGAGTTATAGAGACATTAAGAGAGATTAACTTTCAAAAATTAGTCAGCTTTGTTAAAATTATGGAAACAACAGATATATTCAGATAAATTTAATTGACCGATGTCAGTGTCAAATGCAAAACCAAAGTTGAAAGTATATAGGGTCAGAAAGTTATGTGTGAATGTGATAGAGTGTCCCTCCAAAGAGAAGAAGATGGGAGGACTGTGTAGCAGAAGATTTGAGAGAGGAAGAATTGTGTGAAGAAGATGCGTTGGACAAGAATGATTAAAAGAGAAGAGTAAGAAACAGCGAACCCTAATAAAATAGGGAAAGGAACTTTCGGTATAGAATTTGTAAAAAATAGTGTGTTCGTGTTACAATTTTATAGGATATACAGAATCTTTTTCAAGGAACTTTTGGTATGGGATATATACAAAATACATCGAATTGACGGAAGGTTTTGTGCTGGTCACAACAGATTTTTTTTTACGAAATCGCATATCAGAAATTACTCATAACGTGCGCTTCAGTTGCGCATAAGCGAGACCAATCGAGAGAACCCGGTCAGAATGCTTATTCGCTCTCTATGACTTCATAGCGTGAGGCGAACGACTGCATAACAAATGGACTTGTAAATTGCGATTTATAAACACGAATACATAAATTTGTGAATACCCATTGAAATGTAATATAATTACAATTATAGAGCTGGTAGAGGGTAGGTTGTATAAATGAAGCACACTGTGTTTTTATTTTTTAATAAAATGGCTTATTGACGATCGATTTCGCCGTTTTCACGGCATCTTCAGGTCAATGCTGAAAAATTGTTTTATTATAAATTTTTTAAAAATTTTTTACATGTAAAATATTTGTTTTGGTTAACAGTAAAAATTGTAAAAGTATTTTGATATTGTAGAAAAAGTTAGATTTTTTAATAAATTATTTAAAAAATATTATATGCTAATATTGTAACCATGTGTTAAGATTGAAAAATTGAAAATGTAAGGTTATGAGTGAGTAGTTGCAACAATCATAAGTTATAAGTATTGAAAAAATTGAACTTACCGTCTGCAAAGAACGTAAAAAGAAATACATGATGTTATATTGTATGTAGAAATATGTATGTAAAAATTACTTTATAAAGTTAAAATACAACGTGTTCATGTTGTAGAGTCAAGAAATGGAGACAGAATGAGATGGAAAGTGAAGTTTTGTAGTAGTTGAAGACAGGGATGTAGATGGAACTATTGTTGTTGATGTGTGTTGGGTTTTTTGAAGGGCGGCAAAAATTTAAACATGTAATGCTCTGGGAAATCTATGTTCTCGTTTAAGAGTTGTTGATTATTGTGTTTATGTAGTAGGATTTCATATTTTTCTAAAATTTGTAATTTGTGATAGTTTGATTCTGCATGTAGTAATTGTATATTTTCTATATTTGTGGTGTGGTTATTGTTAATTAAATGTGTTCCTACAGCTGATAGTGGTCTATTTTTGATGTGTTCTTTAAAACGTGTTTGAAGGTTTCTGGTTGTGAGCCCGATATAAATACTATTACAATTGGAACATGATATTTTATATATTCCGCTTTTTTCTATGGGTAGTTTTTTTGGTTTGCTGTTGTTGAAAATGGTGTTGAGATTAGGTTGTGATTTAGGAACTAAGTTTATATTGTATTTGTTAGTTGTGTGTTGTAGTGTGTTGTGTATGTAATTGTGGTATGGTATAGATATGTATGTATTATTTTTAAATTTAATGTGTTTGTATATTTTAGTTTGAATTAAATGTCTGTCTTTAGTTTTGTTGTATATATTTTCTATTTTTGTTAATGAGAAAATATATACAACAAAACTAAAGACAGACATTTAATTCAAACTAAAATATACAAACACATTAAATTTAAAAATAATACATACATATCTATACCATACCACAATTACATACACAACACACTACAACACACAACTAACAAATACAATATAAACTTAGTTCCTAAATCACAACCTAATCTCAACACCATTTTCAACAACAGCAAACCAAAAAAACTACCCATAGAAAAAAGCGGAATATATAAAATATCATGTTCCAATTGTAATAGTATTTATATCGGGCTCACAACCAGAAACCTTCAAACACGTTTTAAAGAACACATCAAAAATAGACCACTATCAGCTGTAGGAACACATTTAATTAACAATAACCACACCACAAATATAGAAAATATACAATTACTACATGCAGAATCAAACTATCACAAATTACAAATTTTAGAAAAATATGAAATCCTACTACATAAACACAATAATCAACAACTCTTAAACGAGAACATAGATTTCCCAGAGCATTACATGTTTAAATTTTTGCCGCCCTTCAAAAAACCCAACACACATCAACAACAATAGTTCCATCTACATCCCTGTCTTCAACTACTACAAAACTTCACTTTCCATCTCATTCTGTCTCCATTTCTTGACTCTACAACATGAACACGTTGTATTTTAACTTTATAAAGTAATTTTTACATACATATTTCTACATACAATATAACATCATGTATTTCTTTTTACGTTCTTTGCAGACGGTAAGTTCAATTTTTTCAATACTTATAACTTATGATTGTTGCAACTACTCACTCATAACCTTACATTTTCAATTTTTCAATCTTAACACATGGTTACAATATTAGCATATAATATTTTTTAAATAATTTATTAAAAAATCTAACTTTTTCTACAATATCAAAATACTTTTACAATTTTTACTGTTAACCAAAACAAATATTTTACATGTAAAAAATTTTTAAAAAATTTATAATAAAACAATTTTTCAGCATTGACCTGAAGATGCCGTGAAAACGGCGAAATCGATCGTCAATAAGCCATTTTATTAAAAAATAAAAACACAGTGTGCTTCATTTATACAACCTACCCTCTATATCATGCATACTGAGCTGGAGCCTTTCATCAACTTCATATAGAGCTGGTGTTTTGATAAATATGATGGCTGATTTTTAAATATAGTGGGTATTTCGTCATCCCTCAATTTTAAATATATTCTTTTTAAAACTAATCCTGTATCAACTGACGTAGTGGATTCATGCTCGTCAGAATGCTAAATGCGCACACTCGAGGATTTTGTGATTTAAAAGATGTATTGCATTTGCCCATTTGTTTCGCATCTTACTAACGCATAGAAATTTAAAAATATTAGCAAATTTGGTTGTTTCCTCGTAAGTACTTCTGGCCAATAGCATAGCATTTTAATATCATTTTTTGCAATTTCTTTAATTCTTTAATCAATTATATGTAGGTACAGGTAAAAAGCAGGTAACAAAAACAAATATCAAATATTGTGTACAATAAAAGACTCAAACCAAACCTAACGGTAGAAGAGTTTATCTACAACGATATAGAATTATTTCTGTCATAATATCAAAAATCGCAAAAATATCACGCATAAACGAAACCACACGATTAACTATTGGTATATTTATTCCATTTATAAATCGTTTTTAACTCTCGCTAAGAGAGGTATTGGATTCATGCTAAAAATCGCATTTCCAGATTTTAGTGAATAAGCACTATTTAAGGTCACTAGAATTCGATTTTTTTACAATGATGTCTGTGTGTGTATGTGGATGAGTGTGTGTGTGTGTGGATGTTGAAGGCACGGTTTTTCAAATTCTATAAGACTAAAAGCCAATTTAACTACTTATTCCTTAATATGACATTAGTGGAAAGAGCTGAAAAAGATTTGGTAACAACTGAACAACCGGAAATAGTAGTTTCTTAAAAAAAATCTTTTAAATATTATTTTTTGGAAATTTATGTTATTAAATATTAAAGAATATAAAATTCTCTATCCAGTATATTGAACATTTTTATTATATCTTCTATAGATTTAGAGATAGACTGAATTATAAATATATAAAATAATCCTTTGTATAATGAATCAATCAGCCTATGGAAACCAGTTGAAATATTAAAATGTTTGTAATTGACATAAATGTCAGTTTCATAAATCGAGACATTACTGAAGACTTTTTCTGGGAAGTACATGTAATATTTCTTATTACGTCATTAACCCATTAATGGCCAATCACCAAATTAATTAAAATTTTAGTGAAATTTTTATATGTATGCTTTATTTATGATAAAATTAAAAGAAAAACACAGAATAATATTAAAAATAATAACAATGTGTAGTTAAAAAATAATGGTTCGTTAATGATACTTTGGCAGAATATATGAACTAACTAAGAATTTGGGGTGTACAACTTGAGTTCACAAAAATGATTTAAAAAAAAGCAGAATGATGCACTTTTGTTTTGAAATACCCTAAAGCAAGCAGGGCGTAAGTGAAATTTACATTTATCACACAAATATAAAGTGCGTTTTGCAAGTCCTGCAACGGCACCTTTTGACTTTTTCCTTTCTAATAACAATATGATCAGCTTGATTAAATTTTATTGCACTTGGTAAGCTTTCTCGTGAAGGACGACCCCAAGATGTAGATGTTGCTACGGGTTGCAGTTCCTCTGATTCCTGTTCTGTCTGCCATGAGAATGTAGATTTGGTCTGCCTCTTTATTACGGACAAAACCAAAAATGACCGAAAATCTAAGTATTTACTATGTGCAATCTACTAAAATAATTAAAGTGGCCATTACCACTTTTTACTCTAATTCTTTAGTTCGATACAACATTTTCCAGAGGATCAACCCTACCCATATGCATATTATAATGATTTATAAAATTTGGTTGCGGCACTTGTTCTTCCTTTTTCAACTCCCTGTTATATCGTTTTGCTTTGAGTATTGGTTCAATCGTTCCATTATTTGTAGCAACGGTTACTACCGAGCTATTATTCCACCACAAGACTATCTTCTTCTAAATTTTCCTCATCAGTAAGAGGGTCCACAGCTGGAGGAATGTACACTGCATCTATTTTATTGATGTCTTCAAGATCGGAATTTCTTCCAAAATTGCTTCCAACTCTTGTACAGTTAGTGGTTTTTTGAGCTCCTACTTTCTACTACAAGCCATGGTTGAAATATAAATAAATAATTATAAACACTTACTATACCTATATGTGTAAAATAAATATTATATTGCAAATTTGAGATCAAACATTTATAATAGAAAAAAAATACAACTTCGGCTAGTCGCAAGTATTTTTATAATAAACTATAATAAAATATTTGTTCACTTGATACTTTACTGCCACACATAGTGTTGTAGATTCAATAGTTTTACTAAAAATGTAATCCATCAGGCACAAAAGTGGTGCGCATACATTATTGCTGTCTGTACTGCATTTGGCCAAAGTATCATAAACGAACCATTAATTTTGAGTGGTCGAAAAATCGTTGTATAAAAACTTTTGTTACGTTTGTTCGCATTTTCCGTTCATTTGATCTCTATAGAAGATAGTATATATAAAATCAAACTTTCATAATTTATTTTATTACAAGTTATTATTCTTTATACAAAGCACTGCACAACCTGCTGAAATGACTATTATTTAAAAATAAATAAAACTATTATTATTTACATAAATTAAGTGCAAGCACATGTATGAGTAATTTGGGAGTTTTCTAAATGGTAATTGATAAGATAATACATATTTCGATTTATAGAAAAATTTAAAAAAATATATTTAATTAATGGTTCGTTTATGATACTTTGGCCATTAATGGGTTAATTAAATAATTAAAATTATAGATAGATATAGAATTCGTACATGGACAAGTCGAAATATAATAGTAATATAATGTGCTGTTGTTGATGAAAAGAAAGGGAATTCGTTTATAATCGAAAGTCTGTACAGTATCAGTGTCAATTAAACACGCGCTTACTATACATATAATTCATCATATACCCTTCAGAAATACCGCCAATTTCGTCAATGAATTGAAACAAACAATTAAAACTTGTTCATAGAATGAATTGAAAAATAAAAAATAGATGTAATTAAAATTTTTGTGTGTACCAGAAATGTTAAATACAATACTTATATAGCCTAATATGAAAATGACGAGAGGTATTGTGCTGACCACAACAGATTCTTTATTTAATTTTTTAGTTATATAAATAAATGGTAATTAAATAATATTTGAATAGTTATTCACTAATTGTATGTATTTATAAATCACATTTTACCAGTGGCGGTGCTAGGCTCTGAAATCTAGGGGGGCCAGTAGGGACCAGGAAGAAAATTAGGGGGGCATATATTTTTTATCATTTTAATAATAAATAACAATGTTGTCAATATTAAATTTATTTGGTACCAAACAAATATAAATATAATATAGAGTAGAATCTCTTATAGCATGCTCTCCTACAACACTCCAACTAAATTTACGACTCACATCAGTCTATTACAACACGTCAAAAATCTCACATATAACACGTGAAATAACGCTTCTTACTGTAACGTGCTATAATACAGTCGAGCGTCTCCTACTGCACGAATCTTTTACAACACGAAACGAGTTAGCGCGTGCTGTAGGAGATTCTACTGTATGAATATTCTTTAAAAATAAAACAAAAAAATGTTCTCTAATATAATTAAAAGAAAATATGATAAATACAAAACACAGCAGTGATTTAGTTATACTAATTTAATCCTTCGGCTTTTATTTAAACTTGCAAATTTGTCTACAACTTCATTAAGGTCTATTAATTTTGATATGTCTTTTTCTACACTTAATATACTAATGTTGTTTAATCTTTCATTTGTCATTCTTGTTCTTAAATAACTTTTAATTCTTTTTAAAGAGGAAAATGATCTTTCACAAGAAGCTGTTGATACAGGCATTAAAATACAAATTTTTACCAAATTATAAATGCATTCAAATGCTTGCTTATATTGTTCAACGAATGGCAGAAACTCCATGAGTGATTTAATATTTTTATTTTCCTCCCTACATAAAAGTTTCTTAACTAGCGTTATTTCTGAGTCTAAACAATCACAACTTATGTTATAATGTTCTGCTAATTTAGTTAAATGAATTTTATTGAGGAATAAATCATCTATGCGGTCAAAAGCTTGTAATGATTTTAAAATAGTATCATTTTTTGTAAATCTTTCTTTTAATTCAATTATAATTTTATCTAGTATAGGGATGTATAACTTAAGTTTGACAACATCTTTCTCATTGTTTACTTCTATGTCTACAGAATCATCTATTTCACAATCTACTATAAACTCTTGTAACCTTTTTGGAATAGATTTCATTCTTTTTGGTTTGTCAAAAAAATCGGTTTTATCTAAACCAAGAGACAAAAAAATATTATTTGCAGATTTCCATATAGAATTCCATTCATTATCATTGTTTCGTAAGTTTTGAAATTCATTAATTGTTTCTTGAACTAAATTTAAACCTTTTACATAATTCATATCAGGGGATTGGAGATAATTAGATACAGTTGTAACTAGTTTTAAAATTTTTATAAAAATAAGCAGTAAAACAATAAAATCACATATCCTTTTTAATTCTCGAGCCTGTTTTGTAGGATAAATTTGTTTTTGCGTATTTAAAAATAGAGGATGAATAGTAGAGTTTGACATAAATGTATATAATTTTTCAAGATTAGAAAAAAAAATAGCCGACTTTTTCAAATGTTTGCAACAATCAACAACAACTAAATTTAATTTATGGTTAAAACAATGAATATATACTGCTTACGGAACAATACTTTTAATATGATTTTGCACGCCACCTAAATGACCACTCATTACAGCAGCACCATCGTATCCTTGTGCTATACAATTGCTTAATGAAATATTATTTTCATCTAATAGTGTTTTTATATAATTTGCAAAACTAGCATCATCTAGCATACCGTTTGCACTTTTAAACCCTAAAAACCTCTCCTGAATTGCATTTTGATGCAAGTACCGGACTATAACAGTTATTTGTTCATCTTTACTCAAGTCTTTTGTTTCGTCAGACATTATTGCAAAAAAATTTGATTCCTTTACATCGTCTGAAATTTTTTTACGTACAATGGTCGCCATAATAGAAATTAATAAATTTTGGATATCATGATGTAGGTATTTAACATTCTTTGAACTATCCTGTAACTTTTTTGTACAATGGTGTCATGTTTACTTATCAATAACATTAATTCTCTTAAATTACCTTTATTTAAACTTAAAACACTTTCATCATGACCACGTTGAGCAATATCTTGCGTACATGTAAATAATAAACACTCACATAAAGTTTTGATGTAGTGTCTGTTTTCTTTAATTTCATTTTGGTATTGATCATTCACCATTTGTTCAATATTTGTTTTCTGTTTCTTTAATTTCATATAATTTATATATTTTATAACACACATTTTATGTTGTTCAGATTTATCATGTTTTACTAGTCCTTTACTTGAATCAAGTGCATTCTTCCAGTTGCGAAACCCTTCATTCACAAAAATGTTTGCTTGATTTACACCATGGAAAAATCGGCAGTATAAACAAAAAACACTGTCTTTTAAAACACTATACTCCAACCATGTAATTTTTTTAAACCACGTTGATTTAAAGCTTCTCATTCTTTCACCTTGTTTAACTTTTGGATACTGCGATAGTATCGGCTGACGTGGTCCTTCTTCAGGAGTCTGTGACAAGTCGCTAGGTCCAGAAACAGTAAGAATTGTTTGTTCTGGTTCAGGTCTCACTGTTGGGGTATGTACGCCAGTTTCATTATCATCACTTATATCATC
The DNA here is from genome assembly GCA_943142095.1 of Ophonus ardosiacus. Taxonomy (NCBI): domain Eukaryota; kingdom Metazoa; phylum Arthropoda; class Insecta; order Coleoptera; family Carabidae; genus Ophonus; species Ophonus ardosiacus. The sequence goes on from OW964834.1 coordinate 17,197,301, forward strand.
CTCACTAGTTTTATTTTCACAAGAACTAGACTCACTATCACTTTCTTCAGTAGCACTTAAGTTACAAGATGCCACCATTTCATTCGTTTTTAATATATTTTCTAAATTACTGCTTGTACTGCCGATACTGGTCGAAGGCAGGAAAGTATCAGTTTTTAATTTTTTTTTTATCTGATTCTGATAAAAAATAATTTTTAATATTATTTGTGCGCTTCATATTTATTTTTACTTTACTCTTTGACCACAAAATAACGAATGAGCATTGAGATTTTCATCACTCGTATAAATACCAAAATTTGTAAAACATGTTTGAACTTGCTAAACTATGCACATGGACGAGTAAGTAAAGTATAGAACAATCTTAACAAGTAATTACAAGTTCATTGCGTCGCTATCGGACTCGCACAATTAATTTGACAAGTTTGGACAAGTTCGGCAGCGCGTTTATTATAACACCAATGATAATCATAGTTAAATGCAGATAGATATTTTTAGATACATGTGCATTGATGCAAAAAAAAATATGCTGTATAACAATGTTTTTTTTGTGTTTCTTTCAGTGTTTCTGTCTTTTTTAAATGTTAAGATGTTAAAAGCAATATTACTAGCAAAAATTTTTAGATTGACACTAAAAGTCGGGGGGGCCAACCAGGGGGCTACTGAAAATTTTAGGGGGGCAAAGGAAACTATAAGAGCTACGAGGTCGGTTAAATGGGCAATGTTGTGTAGTTTTGAGGGTTGATTTAGATTCCGTTAAGAAACATTCAAAATCCCGAACAGTCTGAATATTATTTAAAAAAAAACTGAAAATCGCGATTTTTAAAAATGTCAAATAACTCCGTAATTATAAGAGATATAAAAAAATGTTTCATATAATAGTTACACTATTTAATAAGGCAAACTTAAAAAAAATTCATTATAAAATTCAAGATGGCGGTTTTCAAGATATTAATAGCAACTTTCTTATTGTAAATGGGCGCCATATTGGATTTTTACATGGTTAAATAGAACTTTTTTTTCTCTTTTCAACGATGTATAACAAAGTATGTTTACATTAAAATTTAATAAAGATATTAATTATTTCAATTTGATAACTAACCAAATAAGCTTAAAAACAAATGCAAGTACATTTATTTTTTAACAAATCAAAAACAAAACAACTTAATACTAATGTAACAATAAATTATAACAAATGCTCAAAATTCTGGCCATTGTTAAGTAAACATAAATGAACACGTTTTGCAACACTGGCAGTTACTGTCCGCAATGTATTGCGATTATTACTATTAAAAGAGTTCACTATTGCTTTACGTAATTACTCTACATTATTGTAAATAATGTTACTGCCATACACTTTATCTTTTAATCTTTAATAACATTTCTAGCATTATGAGCAGGAGCACCATCTTGCTGATACCAAATTCGGTAATTTTGTGCCAAAGGTAAATCATCGAGTAAATCTTCCAGGGATGTCTGAAGAATTTCCCAATATCGTTGTGCAGTTAGGTTTCCATAAAAAAAATTATAGGGCGAACTCAATTATTTCCCAATATGCCACAAAAAAACATTAAACCCGAACCTATCTTGATTTCGCCGTGGAATCACTATGCGTGGATTTTCTTGTGCCCAATAATGCTCGTTATGACCATTAAATAAGTCACAGTTAGAAAAGCAAGATTCGTCAGTCCATAAAATGTGATTAATAAAATCATTATTTTGTGTTATTTGGTTAGTAAACCATCTGCAAAATATTGATCTGCGGACATCATCATTTGGTCGTAAAATCTGGGCAACGTGTAATTTAAAGGGACGAAACTTATGTTTTTTTAAGAATTCTTGGCGTTTTCGTCTTAGATACATGTACCTGGGCTTCTATTTCCCGAGTTGAAATGGTTGGATTAGCCGCTACATATGCCAGTGCTAACTCTTCATCCTGAATTTCATCTTCGACTATCACTTGTGGGTCACGAGTTGGTTTTTTTAAACATCCATATTACTGCATATTTATATCCAAACTTCTAAACACCTTATCATTGGGTTGTCTTCTCTCCGGAAAGTTACCGAAATAAGTTTGTGCCGCAAGACGGGAGTTTTTATTACATTTGATGGATGTACAAAACATATCGTACTGCTCTAATATTGAAAAAGTAGGCATTTTAAATATGTAATAAATAAATTCACTAATTAAATTGAATAAACGAATACATACAAATTTAATTATGACAGTTCACTGTTATAATAAATTTTGTTTTGTTTCTTATTCACTTGCATTTGTTTTTAAGCCTATTTGATTAGTTATCAAATTGAAATAATATCTTTAATAAATTTTAATGTAAACATACTTTGTTACACATCGTTGAAAAGAGAAAAAAAAAGTTCTATTTAATCATGTAAAAATCCAATATGGCGCCCATTTAAAATCTGTAAGTTGCTATTAATATCATGAAAACCGCCATCTTGAATTTTATACTGACAACATTTTTAAGTTTGACATTAAATAATATAACTTTTATATGAAACATTTTTTTATATCTCTTATAATTACAGAGTTATTTGATATTTTTAAAAATTGCGATTTTTAGTTTTTTTTTTTTAATAATTTTCAGATTGTTCGGAATTTTGAATGTTTCTTAACGGAATCTGAATCAACCCTCAAAACTACACAACATTGGCCATTTAACCGACTTCGTAGCTCTTATAGTTTCCGAGATCCCAATGGTAGCTTAATCAATTTGGGATACCCTATATAGTCGTTCGTTTCATAGCCAACATATGGAAGCTATAAGTCGAATGCTTTTCCTTAGGCTTCCATACAGAGCTGCTAAACTAACCGTAGCGTAGAATGCCTTCTTAGACGCAGAGGACCGTCTTTTACACTTAGTTCTTAGTGAATCTGCCTGTATCTGATTGGTCTAAGTGGAAGTTTTGTAGCGAATTCTCATTGGATGTGTGGATTTATCATATAAAACATTTTCTATAAAATTCATAGTGCTACTAAAATTGGAATTTCCAATTTTTCCGTCAATTGTAAAATAATGTAGTATTTAGTTACAAAATAATATTACAATTAAAAATTTTTTTCCTCGTACTTTTTCTATGCCAATGAGTGGAATTCCGCGGTGTCGATGTTCACGAAGGCAGTCAGTCGGTGGAGATGCTGTTCGTGGACTGGCCTTGGTCGACAGAGGCTGAATGCTACCACGTGTTGTCAGGTAAGTCTAGAGTACTTAATAGAAAAAAATCGCACAAATTTGCTCACGTTACGACAATTACTGACGGTTTGGAAAATTGTGACTTCGTCACAACACAACCCATAAATACATAAATGAATAAATAAATCATTTCAGTATATTACCCATTCCCGGGGAGTGCCAATCTGCTTTGTAAACAGATATGGGTGATGTTGATGACATATTCGTACCATGTGGGCGTTTACCAGGCGTTGCGTCACGAGCACTCATTGCTGGCGTGGAGAGTGCACCACGGGGATCACTTTGAGCCAATTAAAATCCGAAATAATTTTTAGTCGACATCAAATCAGGGTCCCCAAATTCGCGACCAGACACTCACACACACAGCTATAAAACACCCATTACGGCTTACATAATGATGTTAAAGACTCATTCACAGCTACGAAAATAAGAAATATAAATAATATTATAAATAAGACTTTATGGTTGTTGTTCACAGCTTCGAAAATAAAACGTAAATTAATGTCAGCTGTCATTGAATATATTCATAATTAACAAGCAATAAGAACAACTTCATAACTTTTGAAGCCCTATACGCAATCATATAAGGGAACCTTTGTCTTAAGACAGCTTTTTAAAATAATATTTAAATTGAAATCCTTTTGCCAGATCGCAAATTGACAGCTCAAATGACAGTTGTTATGTATGTTCTTATTTTTGTGTAAAATATGTAACGTTTCCAAATCCTTGTGTTTGTGTCTTATGATTCATTGTATTTTCGAGAGCTGTGAACAGTTTCATAAGAATCTATTGTTTATATCGTTATTTATATATAATTTATTTTTATTTTCGGAGCAGTGAATGAGGCTTAACGGCATAATGCAGGCTGATTTTCATAATCTTCGTTACGGTTTTTTTAACATTACGTCAATGACCTCGGAGGAATTCGAATTATCTACAATTTCAAATTACATGCCTTCCAATTAGTTAACTTAGACTGCTCCTCCCTAGAGAAGTGAATAGAAAAGGAAAAATATATTTGTTTGTTTCTCAACTCTAATGAATTTTTTTCATTTTTAATTAAATTTTGCAAGACATTGTTAATTAAAGTTTAATATGATTAGTTAGGTTTAATTAGTTTTTCTTTATTTAATGAGCGTTATAATTAAAAAGAATTGGTGATTAATTTTTCAATATTTTCATAAAAATATTTTTAATTTTACGAACAAGAAAAAGTATTAAATACCAGCGAAGACACCGCCAATACTGGTGAAATATATTTTGCTAGAGAATGTAAATAAATTTCTAACTCATGCTGCATAAATTCGTCGCGTTCAAGGCAAAACGGCCTAAGCGCCAAAAAATCGTAATTTGCGATTTTGGTACCGTTCGATAGATTGGCGTAACCTCCATCTATTAAACACAGTGGCATAAGTACGAAAAATTTATTTAAGTAGATATTTCACTTTGAAGTTGCGCAAGCGACAATCACAATTTTAATACGCAGGCTTAAAATGGCATAAGCTCCATTTCTACGTAGTTTCTTATGGGTGAATGCAGAGTGAAATGGCCCGAGTTATTGATGTCAAAGTAAGTGTTTTAAAAAATCTGCTTACTTTTAATGTAGTTAAGACATTAAAAATATATTTGTATAAAAGCGCAGACAGTTTTTTGTGTCTCCTGGCTTATTATGAAAATGGCGCTTGTGTCGTTTTGCCTTGAACGCGACGAATTATTAACCTTGAATTTAGTTAGTGTTGCCACAAGACGCGAGATGAGGCAGGACTTGAGGTCGGTTTCGTCCTGTCTCAAGTATTGACAAGATTCTCGACTCGATTGGAGAATAAGGAACATATCTGTTAAAAAATCTACAATATCTAACCTCTCAAAAATCTTCGATTTCTTAGGTCTGTATCCGGTAGCATGTCTCTGGTGGAGTACCAAACATTTCTTCGTCAGTATCACCAGTACTCTCATTTTTGCTCATTTTCTATCTTTTTATAAAACTAAATAAGGAGCAAAAAATATCAAAATAAATTTTGTTAATAAACACTATCAAAAGAACAAAACAAACTACAACAAATTTAGTGAACTGTGATCTTGTATTTTGTGTGAAAATAGTACCACTAGTGACATCTGTCGTCTCAATGTGATTTCAGACCATATTTTTTCTAGTTGCTAAGTTCATTGTTGTATTGAAGGTTGTAATCTTGACATTTTCATCAAAATGACAGTTTTCTTTTAAAATTTATTTTAAATTTGTTCAACTGAAGAATGTGGTTTTGCAAAAAATTATGTATATAACTCGTAACTAAACGGTGCTTTTCTTTTCTTTTGTGAGCTTTAAAGCATTCGCTGCTGCTCATGCTTTACACGGCTCACTCATGAAAAAAAGCACTGTTTAGCCACTTGTTATATAAAATACTATTATTAACTTGTCGATGTAATCTTCTTGATGAATAAAAAATATTCCATTCTTTAATCTTTCAACTTCAATACCAAGATAGTACGTTAAATTTCCAAGCATTTTAATTTGAAAATATTGATTTAAATATTCTGTAAATTCATGAACATATTGCTGATTATTCGCCGCAATAATTATATCATCATCGTATAAAAATACATATATCTTTTCTTCTCCAATACTTCTTGTGTATAAACAGCAATCTGCATCTCCTCTTCTAAAACCGTAATTTATTAATACTTCATTCATTCTCTCATTCCATGCCCTTGAACCCTGTTTTAAACCATATATACTTTTCTTTAATTTACAAACATAATCTGGATTTTCTTTGTCTTTAAATCCTTTTATTTGTCTCATATAAACTGTTTCTTTTAAATCTACATTTAGAAATGCTGTTTTTTATATCTAAATGTTGTACAATCATATTCTTCTTCCCACAAATTGTTAATAACGTTCTAATGGTTGTATGTTGTACAACCGGAACAAAAACTTCGTCATAATGATCCCCAAATTTCTGAAAAAATTCTCTTGCAACCAGTCGTGCTCGATAAGGTATACGAGTATTATTACTTAAGGGTTTTGTTTTTAACTTGTACACCAATTTGTTATGAACAACTCTTCTATATCTTGGTAATGGTACTCGTTCCCAAGTTCCACATTTCTTCATGTCGTCTATTTCTTTCTGCATAGCTTTTAACCAATTTTCACTATTAATTGAATGTATTGCATCTTCAAAAGTTCTTGGTTCGATGTTTTCTGAATTATTTTTTTGCTTTTTATTTTGATTATTTTAATTTTATTTGCTTACTTCATCTTCAGATATTTCGTTTCCTATTTCTTCCATTAATTCCATATTATTCTGTTGAATTTCTTGATTCTGCCTTGATTCTTCTTTGTGTGAAATATCAACAATTATTTCATCTTCATTGTCGACGATATTTTCTTATTTTTCGCCGATGTTTTCTTCTTTTTAGACGATATTTTCTTCTTTAAATTTTATATTTGGACCTATAGTCATTTTACATGTTTTTCCAGCAAGCAAACGATATGCTTTCGAGATTTCGCTGTAGCCAACAAATTTCATTTTTATGACATCATCCAATTTTCCCCGTTTTTCTTTTGGTACTAATACATATGCATCACATCCGAAAATTCTCATGTGACTTAAACTTGGTTTCTTCTTATGCCATAATTCGTACGTTGTAGTAATCTCACATGCTTTTGATGGAAGACGGTTTTGAATATAGTTGGCTGTTTCTACTGCTACTCGCCAAAATTTATATTTGAGATTTGATTCTATGATCATACATTTTGCCATTTCCACCAACGAACGATTTTTTCTTTCTGCCACACCATTTTGTTCATGTGTGAAGGGAGCTGTAAATTCTTGTTTAATTCCATTCTTCTTTATATATTCTTCCATTTGTTTCGATACATATTCACAACCGCTGTTACTTCTTAATATTTTTACCTTTTTGTTAAATGTTGTGCACATTCGTTCATTAAATTCTTTAAATTTTTCTATTACTTCGCTTTTATGTTTCAATAAATATATAAATGAATATCGACTGTAATCATCAATAAATATTAGTATTTATCAATTTCCTCTTATTGTCGATGTCTGCATCGGGCTACATAAATCCGAATGAACTAATTCAAGTATTTCATTTCTTCTATTTTCAGTATGTTTAGGGAAACTTTTCTTAGCCATTTTGCCTCGTAAATAGATTTCACATAATTAATTTTTCCTTTTTCCTACAATTTTTATGTCATGTGTCAAAGATTTAATTTCTAATAAATAAATTGCATTAACATTACGATGACCAAATCTTCTGTGTAACAAATTGATATCACATTTTTAACCTTTTTATTTATTATCATCAATTTGTTTTCAATATTCAATTTATATAAATTATTTTCCAATATGGCTTTAGTCAAAATCCATTTTGTGCTATTTGTTGTACAGATAATAAATTCCCATCTATTTCCGGAGTATAAAGTACATCTTTTACGTAACATTTTTGAGATTTACAGTTTTCATCTAGAATTTCTATCCATTCACTTCCACGACATTTTGATTTTAATAATGTTCCGTCTGCCAAATAAACATTTTCATAGACATTATTATCCAACTTGTCAAAAAAATTTAATATTACATGTCATGTGACAAGATACAGCTGAATCAATGTAGCATGATTGCTTCGAAGAAGGTGTCAATTTAAAACATACTTCAACCGTATTCTTCATTCAACTCTTTATTGTCTTCATTATATATCCTTTTGACAGTATGTGGTGGTTGTGGGGATTTGTTTTTATTATTAACAAAATTTCTAGTTATCCTGTCTTTATTATTTTCGTTAAACCAGCACGGATCCTTAAAATGACTTTTTCGTTTACAATAATGACATATTTTGACTCGTCTTCTTTCTGAAATTTATGTTTGTTTTCATAACAGATTGATTTTGTTCAATTTTCTTTTCTTTTCTTTGTTTACATTCCTAAATTAAACTTTCTTTGACAATTTCTACTGTTAAATCTGCTTCAGGACGAGTTTCTAAAAGCTATTACAATTGTTTCATAGCTTTCTGGTAAACTACATGAGCAACTATTAAATTATCAGCTAATTCTTCACCCATAGCTAAAAATCTATCAACTAAATCCATCATTTCTACTAAATGAGATTCCATAATATTGTCACCATTTAGCTGTAATCTACAAAGTTTCTTTAGAATCATTACTTTATTAGATAATGATGCCTTTTCATGATACTTATTTAATGATGTCCAATAATCATTTGCTGTTTTAAGTTTTTTTTACATGAACAAGTTGAGAATCATCAATTAATAACCCAATCATTGCTTTAGCTTTATTATATTTTGATTCGCAAGTAGAATCCACATTTAATGGTTTTTCATTTTTTACCCAGAGATCTTTCTTCATAAGTAGAAGTGCCATCCTGTACTTCCAGGTATCATAATTGCTATTATTCAAGCTTGTGATGGTTGCTTTAATATCATCAGTCATCATTTCGAAATATTTAACTTTATTTTTACTTTTATTTGCTATTATTAATGGCCCATAACCTATTAGAGAGTGTCTGTAATTACAATTCGCAAATAATTAAAAGGAAAGTAATATTTATACAAAATAATTATTTTTATTATATTTTTATATTGACAGTACATTTTATTTTTACCTCCCGCTACCCTATGTAAGGGAGGTATAGGGATCGTGCTAAAAATCGCATATAGAGATTTTAGTGAATGAGCACGTTTTGATGTCCCCAGAATCCGATTTTAACATTTTTTCAATGATGTCTGTAGGTATGTGTATGTGTGTGTGTGTGTGTGTGTGTGTGTGTGTGTGTGTATGTGTTGTGTGTGTATGTGTTGTGTGTGTATGTGTGTGTCCGTATGTATCGCGTGTATACGATTACTCAAATACCATCATCAATCAGAAAATTTTGTAATTTTGTGAGCTCATTCTATACTAATGTGGGAAGGGCTGATTAGTGTTTAGTATATAACAGATAACCGAAAGTATCACTTATACAAGTTTTTAACAGTTTTTCTTGAAAATATAATGGTGCAATCTTCAATTTTACGATAATATTATTTAGTAAATAACATTAAATAACTTTAAATATAAATTCATATAATAATTTATTTTTTTACATCGTCTTGCCTATGAGTGAAACAAAACAATACTTTAGGAACAATGTTGACATATTTATGTAACCCGCCTTTATGAGGCGAATTAACAAATAAAATTTAAGAAAGGGTTCTTGCCAGATTGGAAGTTACGTTTCGTATCAAATTAGTTAGTGACGTAATAAAGAGTATTAATTACTTACTTTTCTTGGCGAGGTGATTGTTGCTGTTTCTGAAATGGGTTGCCCAAAGGTTGGATTCACACAATTGATTAGAAAAATATATAACTTTTATTATTATTAAAAATGGTACAAATAGTAAAATGTAGATAGAGTATATAATCGCGTCGACTGTAACGCACAGGCTACAATGTTAGAGCTTTTCCTCCCTGTCGTTCAGTCGTCTATATATATTCACGTAAAGATAAGTCAGCAAAGAAATTGAGGTCTGGTATTTGTTGTAATATTAAGAAATATATATTCAGCAATTGCTTACTTATAACTGAGTCAATACATGTTACTTAATTGATTTGGAAATATACGCAATCTAATTTATGTGCTGACTTAGGTTTACATTTAAACAAATGTCACTGTCTGGGAGCAATTATGTTAAAATTAATAATGAAACCGTGTTAAGGAGAATATGGTAGTAATATATTTGAATCTAAGGAAATTAAGGTTTGTAAAAATAATATATTTTCCATCACACATAAATTTTATACGTACTATTGATTTGCTTCATTGGCTTGCATGGTACGGCTCTGAAAAAAATGTGTAAAAATACGAGTACTATTTTGATTTTTTGTTAAGTTTTTCTATTAGTTTTTTCAATATTTGTGAAATTTATTTGTGTATGGTATATTTGTTAAATGTAAAATAAAGTTTGTTATGAGTGAATATAAAAATGTTTGGACATAATGATTGCTTTGTTTATAATGCGTGGTTAAATACTAGTGATCTCTATAACATATGTTATAGAGATCACTGTTAAATACCCAGCGGGAGATTATGGGCTGGCCGCATCAGATTTTTTATGACAACAAATCAATATTTTTTTTATATAACTATGATAAAATATTATTTAAAATTGTTTTACTTTAACAGTATTTACATTGAACTAAGAACTAAGGAAATAAGTATTTCTACTTACCACCATAGGTAGTACAGTGCAAAATAAGCATAGTCGACGCCACAAAATACAGAAAATTTAACTATGAGTGGACTCTTCTACTTTTAAATTGAATATCGATATTGGGTAACTTTTTTAAAGTAGGATTCTATCATTCGTATTCATATTGTTGTTAGTTGGTGTTGCGACAACAAACTTAAAAATCTGTAGTGGCCAGCATAAGACCTCTCGCCATTTCCATATTAGGCTATATAAGTATTGTACATACTTAACACTTTTGGTGCACACAACAACACATATCTTCTTTATATATTTTTATATTTTGTAATTCATTCTATTCACTCTTATTCTTCTGTTAAGATTCTTCCAATTCATTGATTTGATTGGCGGTATATCTGAAGGGTATATGCAATATATGTATCTATTATTATAAATATTTAATTAATAATAAAATAAGAAATATTAAATGTACTTATGATTCTTTCGTATTATTCTTTCTTACAACCCTATGAAGAGCTGATTAGATTTTGGTTATAATAACAGTTTTTCTTGAAAAAACGCAGTTAAATATCATTTTCGATATTTTATGTGATTATCAATAGAAAGATTATCTTATTCCCTATATGGTTCGATTTTACATTTTCCTCCATATTCAATAGATATAGAGTTATAGAGAGATTAAGAGAGATTAACTTTCAAAAATCAGTCAGCTTTGCAAAAATTATGAAAACATCATATATATTCAAAAAATTCTAATTGACAGATGTCAGTGTCAAGTGCAAAACCAGAGTGGAAAGTATATGATCTGAAAGTGATATAAGTGACAGTGTCCCTCGCCAGTGACTTGCATTTGCGGCCTCGCCTCAAGATAGGAACTTATAATGCCAGGAGTACGAGAAAGGCAAAAGAGAAGATGGAAGGACTGTATAATAGAAGATTTGAGGGAGGAAGAACTGTGTCATGAAGATGCGTTGGACAGGAATGAGTAGAAGAGAAGAGTAAGAAACAGCGACTTCTAATAAAATAGGGAAAAGTTGAAGAAGGTGGAAGTGTTAAGTGCAATATATAATGTACATACGTTTGTATTCGTATTATAATTGTATTGGATTTTAGAATCTTTTCAAAGGAACTTTCAGTATGGATTTGTAAAAAATAGTGTTATTCTTACAATTTTGCAGGATATATAGAACCTTTTTCAAGGAACTTTTGGTATGGGATATTTACAAAATACATCGAATTGACGGAAGGTTTTGTGCTGGCCACAACAGATTTTGTTATATGAATTTATTATGTCTCTATCTTTAACTCCATGGAATATATCATAAAATTTTTATATGTATCGGATAGAGATTTTTATATTGTTTAATATTAGTAATAACATAAATTTTCAAAAAATAATATTTAGAATTTTTTTTAAGGAACTAGTACTTCCCGTTGTCTAATTGTTACCAAAATTTAATCAACTCTTCCCAGTATTAAATTGCGGAAACCGCCGTTAAACATGTATTGAGTCTTACAGTGTTTGAGAAACCATGGCTCCAACATTCACACACACCACATACACACACACACCACACACACACACACACACACATCATCGTATAAATGCTATAATCGGATTCTAGGGACCTTAAAACATGCTTATCCACTGAAATCTGGATATGCGATTTTTAGCATGATTCCAATATCTCTCTTAGCGAGAGGTAAAAAAGTTGCAAATAAAATCTCTGAATTATAAATCGTTTTACATTTAAAGAAAGAAATAAAAAGTGCTGTCTTTGCCAACAAAAAACGTGTAATGTTAACAAGTGAATACATTTTATCATATTATATTGCAAGCAACACTTTTATCATGGCACTGCTGGCTAAATTGTTATAATACATGTACGAGTATTTCATATAACATGCCAATCAGACAAACTACATTATGGAAAATGGCGCGATTAATTTAATACGTACGTATGAGTTAGGCTCCAAGAACGAAAACGCTTAGTAAGCGAAATACAGGGCCATAATTGTGGAATAATTTAAAACGAATAAAGATCGAAATCACATAATATTTGTATTATGTTCAGTGGCGTAGTTACGGGGGGAGATATGGGGAAACATCCCCCCCCCCCCATGATATCGGGAAAGAGTAAAAACCAAGATGTTTGAATATTATTTAATGATTTTTTTTTTGCAATATCATGTCATTGAACAAATGTTATTATATAATAGGTAGGTTGCCTGAAAACCAAGGCATTGTTATATTTATATTTTCGATAAACTTTTTGATTATTATACAAAATATTTATTTTTAGACACTGCACCTCCTCCCTCCACCCCCAAAAGGGGTAATGTCATATCCCACCCAAAGATCATGTCATATCGCCCCCCCCAGTGGTCATGACTGGCTACGTTATGTTAATGTACTTCTAGGAAACTAACAAATAGAAACTAATCAGATCGTGACTTTTAAACGGTAGGTTAGACCGGAGACTATGGTACGGTTTGTTAAAAAATAAATAACCTATAAATTCACAGCAAATTTTGGCTGTTTGTACCTCTCGCTAAGGGTCGGTTTTTCAGTGTACTGTATCTGTTAAATATTTGTAAAATGAATGCCTATGGTAAACACCTATTTCAGTTTTTCAATGTCATGTTAGCGTTTCCAACAGGATAAGTCCTAGGTAAACAACAGGTTAACGTGACAGCTACTTTGAGCTACCGATAAAATTTTACCAATAGGATAAATTCACGAAGCTAATCTGAATCAACCCGAATGTAATAGTTATTTACGTTTAGAGGGCCGAAAGAAAAGGTTTATGCCTGCGGACGATATTTTTATTCGTCCAAAGTGTAAAGTACTTTCGGCTTGAGGTATGTACAATGTACAACATTTTACGCATTACTGCAATTAAATTAAATGTTTTTTATTCAATTTTGACGTTTTAAACTGTCATTATTAACTCCATAGCAACAACTATAAGTAACTCTTTTTCACATGTGAATTAATAGTTATATATTATACATGCGGATTAAATGAATGTTCAATGAGCGGTACATTTAGCAACGCGAGCGTTTTAATGCCGCGAGTTAAACATTCATTTTAACCACGAGTGTAATACAACTGTTTATTTAATTTTGCCATAATAAACTTGTCCGATTTGAGTGTAAGATTTTTATAAATGAAATCAGAAGCTGGAAATGTCGCTAATCGCTTACGGGTATCTAGTCGCTAAGTGTGTTTTTTTATGCGTTGCCATAGTGATCTGCGGTTGCCATGGGTTGAATTGTTTACAGGAAAAAAAATAAATAAATTGGAACGTAGAGAACTGGCCGAGTCAACTATATAGCATGACCTTGAGACTTTCTGTTAGTTATGTATTACGACACTTAGCGCTAGTAGTGCTTCGTTCGGATTAATTCGTTAAAATTTGTAAATGTTCGGATGTTCGGTGATTGTAAAATCGTGGCGGCTAGGCGGCAAGTCATACTGACAATTCAAATTTGAAATTGTATTTTCGTGAAGTGTTATTCTTCAATATTGTGTTATTTTATATTGTTCTCTTTTTGTGTTTATTTGCTTGTGCAGAATGCCAAGAGGTTGTTGTGTGCCGGGTTGTGATGTTGAAAATAATACAACAAAATATTAATTTCCTATTTTTGAAGAAAAAATGTACAAAATTTGGATTGAACGAGTAGCTCATCCAAATACAAGATAGAACAAGAAATGAAATGATTATAGAACAATTATAATGTAAGTATGTATTGGAGTTCTTTGAGCAGAGAGAGCTAGCTTGGTGGGGCAACATGATCTGAATGAACGAAGCTAGACCGGTGAGACAAATATGAATGACAAAACAAAAGTGGTAGAAGAAACAGATCGAGGAAGATCTAAAGATAACTGAGTTAAGGTAATATTAAAGATCTTAGAGAAGAAAAATACGACTATTCAAAACGCTGGGAAGATGGCAAGGAATAAGAAGCAATGGGCAAAATTTATACACAACTGAATGTATTTGTACACCCTACACCGTATGGTAAAAGGATATCTGACTATATTTTTATATTTTCCTTATGTAATTTTAAGAAATAAATATACGTTCTATTTCTTAATAAATATATATTTTGTATTTTTCTGTTTATTACTATATCATTAAAAAAGAATAAATATATTCTGAATAGTAATGCGTGATGCAGACTATCCCCGATACTACCCCCCATACTGATTTTAGTAATGTCTTACGACACCGAGCGCTAGTGTTGCAGGACATGAATGCCTACTACTTTATCATTGCAGTTGACTATCTTAATAGTATCTGTTGTCTGTGGTAGAGAACGACAATAAATTCTCTACAAGTTTATACAGTGTACTCGAATATCTGTGTAGAAATTGAAAATGGAAGAAGATACAATAATGGATAACTTACTACCCAAGGAATCAAAAGAAATATTCCAAAAAACTTACCAAAAATTTTGCACCTGGAGAATATAAAAAAATTCAAGTGAAGTTACCGAAGCTGTTATTTTGAATTACATTTCCGAAAATTCCAAGAATTTAAAACCGCCGTCACTCTGGAGTTATTGTTCGATGTTGAAAGCTTGTCTCATTATTTTTGAAAATGTGGATATAGGGTGGTAACTAGAAAAAAATGTGTTTTTAGAGGCTAGATTGTAAATATTTACACGAGTATTTACATTATTGTTGTAAATTTTCCAAAGTGAAAGATTTTTCATTGAGGCATCTGACGAAGTTTTTTTATTGGTTGTCAATTCTTAAAAAATGAAAACGTAATAAGTGAAACAATTTTTTACTCCATTGTAGACAGTACTTGTCATGGGTATAGCTGGTGGATGCCGCATTGGTGAACTGGTAAACATGAAAATTGACGATATGGAAGATCGAGGAAATGTCTGAGTTGTAACTCTACCAGATACAAAAACTAGTAAACCCCGCGTGTTCACTGTAATTAATAAAGTAGCCATAAATGCTGTGGACGTCTACAAGAAGTACGTAAAATTACGGTTGCAAGCGGTAGCCCATAGACGCCTTTTCTTAAACTACCAACATGGCAAATGTACCGTCCAGCCGATATGAAAGAACAAAATACGTAAAATGTCTAGTATCATTGCGACATTTTTGGGTCTCCCTGAGCCTGCATAATATACAGGTCACGCTTTTCGAAGAAGCTCCGCCTCACTTTTGGTGGATGGAGGTGCGAATCTTCTTGAACTTAAGAGACATGGCGGATGGAGCTCCACTACAGTCGCCGAAAATTATATGGAAGACTCTATTTCGAAGAAGATAGAGACATGTGGAAAGTATTTAGGAAAAAAACTTCTTTGGTGGCTCTGGAGAAACCATGTACTTCAGTTAGCATTTCAGAGGTGGAAACTCCTATTCTAATTGATGACGCAGTTCATTTACATGAAGTCGTAAACAACGAATTAGTTAGTGCTACTAAAACTGTAAATTTTCAAAGTGGAAGTGTTCAAAACTGTAACATTTTCTTCATAAACGAAGCCGTGCAACTATAAGAATTGACTTCGTTGATGAAAAAATGAAATACGTACCTCCTATAAATAAATTCTTAAATTGTTCAATATTTGTAAATTATTGCTTAATTATTTAATAAATTTGTTTATGAATATAAACTTTTTATTATAATAGACTGAAATAAATAATTTTGATACTATTTTAGAGGTTAGGATATTACGAAATTCAATATGAGTCATATGACAAAGAAATGAATCAAATCAAACATACGTTACACAAAATTATAACATTCTTCTTCTTCTTCTTCTTCTTCTTTTTCTTGACGGAACAGCGCGTATACGTTGAATATTTGAATTTATTCCAACAATGTTGGATGACACTTTAAAACCGCTAGTGAAATAAAATCCTTTAAAACGCTAGCAATATAAAATTGTTTATAAAACAACAAGTTTAATGGCTCGTATCCAAGGAAATAAAGATAACTTTATAAGGCAAAATTAAATAAATAGTTATTTATGATATGTGTTAAAAGTGACATTTTATGAGTGAGTGGGGAAGTTTGTGAAACGAGGCGAAGCCGAGTAAAACAAACCCCACGAACGAAATAAAATCACTTTTAACACGAATATCATACTCTATTTTTCCTACGACCCTAGTTATGTATTAGTAAAAACTAAAAATTATAGAATGACATTTATGACAGGTCATGATATTCTAACCTCTACTTCCAACAAAATTCTAACCTCTACTTCCAACAATACTGTTTTAAATTCCAATTCTTCAAGCGCCGTGCAAGGAATTACTATAAACAATTGTAATAATTGTACTATAACAATAAACGTTCCAAAATAATGTGTACTTCTAATAAAACACCTATATAAATAATTTCAGTACAAAAATAAATATAAAATGAAACTACATTTACTTATGAACACTAAATGTAACTAGATTTAGTTATATTTTTAACACTAAATATAACTAGATTTAGTTCTTTTTTAACACTAGTGTTAAAAGTAAATTTGTTTTTTTACTTTTAATCCGTTGTCAATGACAACGATTTAAAAGTATTCAATGTGTTATAAACTGTTATTTTTAACTCGCTAAGCAACCGATAAAAAGACTACTTTTAACAGTGGCCGTAGGAAAAAAATTTAAATCACTCTCACAAAATTTTAACTCACTCTGCAACAAATAATGCATTTAAAATAACATTAGGGACGAAAATAACACACTATAGTATTTATCAGACATTATCAGTCATTTTAATTATTTTTCACGGCAGAAATGAGAGACAATAAAGCTTTTTAAATAGATGACTTGACATCTATCATCGACAATTGTCATGCACAGTCTACTAACTGATTAGATTTTTGTTTTGTCAAAATTAAATATTATAATGGTTCTTATTACTATTTCGTCAAAATTGAATAAAATATTGTACAAACCACGTGAGCTAAGAATGTTTATTCACTCGAAGAAATTAACTCACTCGACCTTACGGGCTCGTGAGCTAAACTTTCTTCTTATGAATAAACATTACCTTAGCTCACTTGGTGTGTAAATATCTATAAATTATTTTTTAAATATATGCGAAGCTTGTTGCTATGTAAAAATATTATGTTAGGTTAACCTTATTTATACATAGGCACTTGTAAATTCATATAATTAAATAAAGCCCGGCAGACGTAATGTTCAACTTTCCGCCCTAATAACTAAGATGTAAACAAACAATTTTAATGCGGTTGTGCGCATAAAATATTGTAAATTATGACTTGTTTAATTTCTGACATATTGACATTGACATTTAATTAAGATCAGTAGAAAATTGTACAGATAAGTATATAATAGACGTATGTAAATGTGTTTTTTTGAAAGAAAAGAGAAGGACAAGGAAAAATTGGTAAATTTCGTTTGTTAATGTAGTGGTGGTGTATCGAAGACCATACCACAGAATAGACATTCATACAGAAGCGACACTCCCTGTCGGCACCATTGTTGTTGCGATTTGATGTTTATGACCTTGAACTTTAAATTTGTTGGCAAATTTACGCGCGAAATTTAAATTGTTTTAAATGGTAAATGAAAAATTAGAACACAAAAGTACTAAAATTTTAATTTTATTAACGAATTAAAAAGAAATCAGATAAAATAAACAGATAATTATATTTTTATTAAACAAATACGTGATTTTTACAAATTCAATACAATGCAGAATTTTCTATATCTTTGATGTGGGAAACACAAACGTCAGACTCGATGAATATGTCCCAAATATCCTTCTCCATCAAATCTTCTCTTCCTCAGGCCTTGAGCCACATTTTACACCTATATTTGTTAAATGAATATACATTTTGCATGATATGGAAGTCGTTCTGTATTACTTACATTTCTGGATCTTTCGGAAACGAAATAAAAACTTACATTTCACTTTCTCCATTTTTTAAATCTACTTATACAGTTTTTATATGAACAAACAAGTCCTCCCCATTCTATCTTCTTCGTTTTTTTCCATTTTATTAGAAATTAACACCACTTCTAAAATTCACAAACAGTTCACGAAATGACATATTATGTCAAAAGTGAGAAGACGTGTATGGTTTGCTTGAATTAACCATAACCCTAAAATACATAGGCGTGTCAAGCTGAGACAACCGCTCGTCCAGAATATGTGAAATATAATTATTTTCTTTATGATAACGAATTTTCTTATCGTTTGTTGAAAAAATAACATGTTTGTTCGTATTAGAAATCAATTTGTGTTTCTCAATATACTTTTATTATTGACCCCTAACGGAAAATTTTTTCGTCGAGATAATGAAAAGAACAGAGAATCGTAAGATACGAAGATATGCCGAAATAATCCGATTTTATCCGATTAGCCCTTTAAATTTGTTGGCATACTCTTTCTCTCTGTAATTTTCGTTTCTCTCTCTGACTGTCGCTTCTGTATGAATGTCTATTCTGTGACCATACATTGAAAGACGTGGATCAGATCTCGTTAACTTCTAGAGCGACGAAAATTTTTTTAAAATATTCAAATTTAGCAAAAAATATTGCTATGTATTTAGAGAATACTAATATTTTCAATGGTGTAAACACATGTTCTGAAAATCTCTTGTATATCAATGGCTATGGCAGAGTGCTTTTCACAGCTTATTAAAAAATGTACGAATTTCATTAAATTATTTAACACATGATACAGTGAAAATTATTTCCACTTTATAGTAATTTATTTTGATTAAAAGAATGGGAAAATTTAATATCAAGTAAAACGTTGATTACTACAATGTTGCTTCAATATACAGAAAAGTTATTGTTTAATCCCAATAAAAAATGTTTAATAATTATAAATAGTAGTATACCTAACACGATGTGCTACGAGGATATTACAGCTGAAAATGGAAAAGACATTTGTAATTTGTTTTCAGAATACTTTAAATTTGTATTTGTTGAAAAAAAATGGAAATGCGAGGATAAAGCAAAATCATAGCTATGTTCCAAAGGTAGTTAATTCTATTAAATCTATCAAATTTGATGAACATGAAATTTCAGATATCTTATTTGATCTAGATGTAACTAAAGGTGCTGGACCAGATAACGTTCCAAGTATTTTTATTAAAAATTGTACAAAGTCGCTGAGTTATCCACTTACAATTATTTTTAATAAATCATTATGCGAAGGTTATTTCCCAAATATATGGAAAAAAGCTTTCTTTGTTCCTGTGTATAAATAAGGTATAAAAACCAAGTAAAGAACTACAGACCAATCTCCAAACTTTCTATTCTAGAAAAAAATTTCGAAAAATTAGTTTTAAAATAAGATTTCTTTTGTTAAAAATCGAATCATTCCTCAGCAGCACGGTTTTTTCTATGGTAGATCCGTTGAGACAAATCTTTTAACTTATAACGAATATATTTGAAAGTCTATGGATGAGTGTAGTCAGGTGGATTCAATATATACCGATTTTAGTAAGGCTTTTGACACTATCGATCATTCATTTCTAATAAACAAACTTGCTGATTTAGGTGTATGTGGAAGCCTCCCTGACTGGTTCACTTCTTACTTAACCGGAAGAAGTCAAACAGTAACAATTAATGGATTTCAGTCGCACTA
Organism: Ophonus ardosiacus; assembly: GCA_943142095.1. Taxonomy (NCBI): domain Eukaryota; kingdom Metazoa; phylum Arthropoda; class Insecta; order Coleoptera; family Carabidae; genus Ophonus; species Ophonus ardosiacus. Next base: position 17,217,330 of record OW964834.1, read on the forward strand.
TATATATATATATATATATATATATATATATATATATATATATATATATATATATATATATATATATATACAGGATGTCTTAATAAGCTTGCTCATTGTTGGTAACTTTTTTATTTGAAGAGATACGAGGTTGGTTAAATGAGCAAAATTGTGCCATTTTATATTAGAAAATTGGTCATGTAGGTAAAATAAAAATTATGTCAGCGGTTCTCAAAATTTGGGACAAAATATATATTTTTTAAATGGAACCATATATTTTTTATTATCTTATTGGAAAGAGTATTTTTTTCTCTTTCCAATAAAATAATGTTGTTTATGTACAATTTTTTCAAATAAACGAGTTATTTACGGTTAAAAATAAAAAATTTGTAAACTGTTTTATCAGTTTATTTAGCCAAGTAAGCCATGGAAACAATTGATTCTTTGTTTGTTTGACGTTTAATAATTTCTCCCGTAAAGTTCTCTGTGGTCAATAACTTTACAAATGAAGAAAAGTTAGATATGATCTTGCTGTATGGAAAGTTATATCTAGACACGAGTTACGTAGAACGGTCGGCTCTCTCCCAAAATTTGGACAGAATATATTTTTTAAATGAAACTATATATTTTTTATTATCTTAATGGAAATAATATTTTTTCTCTTTTCAATAAGGTAATATTGTTTATGTACAATTTTTTGAAATAAACGAGTTATTTACGTTTAAAAATAAAAATTACCTTTTATTAGTTTATTTAGTCAAGTAAACCATGTAAACATTTGTCTTTTATAAAATTATTATTTTATTAACTTATTTTACAGTAATAACAAAACAATTAAAGAAAATATTCAATTTGAAAGCCATTATTTCTTTCGCACATTTCAGCTCTTTTGGAAAGAGAGCCGACCGTTCTACGTAACTGGTGTCTAGATATAACTTTCCATATAGCAAGATCATATCTAACTTTTCTTCATTTGTAAAGTTATTGACCACAGAGAACTTTACGGGAGAAATTATTAAACGTCAAAAAAACAAAGAATCAATTGATTCCATGGCTTACTTGGCTAAATAAACTGATAAAACAGTTTACAAAATTTTTATTTTTAACCGTAAATAACTCGTTTATTTGAAAAAATTGTACATAAACAATATTATCTTATTGGAAAGAGAAAAAAATACTCTTTCCAATAAGATAATAAAAAACATATGGTTCCATTTAAAAAATATATATTTTGAGAACCGGTGACACAATTTTTATTTTGTCTACATGACCAATTTTCTAATATAAAATGGCACAATTTTGCTCATTTAACCAACCTCGTATCTCTTCAAATAAAAAAGTTACCAATAGTGAGCAAGCTTATTGAGACATCTGTATATATATATATTCCGTCTGGTGTTCCTCAGGGTTCCCATTTAGGACCGCTCTTATTCAACATTTTTATCAGTGATATCTCCCAATGTTTCAAATTTTGTAATTTTTTGTTATATGCTGATGACCTAAAGATGTATCATTCGGTAAATAACATTAATGATTGTAAATCCTTTCAATCTGATCTAAATCGTTTCTATCAGTATACTAAAGATAATCGTCTGCATTTAAATATTAACAAATGTCATTCTTTCACATTTTCTAGAAATAAATCTGATGTTTGCTATTCTTACACATTCGCTGGTAAAATAATTAATCCTGTTTCAGAAGTAAGGGATTTAAGAATTCTTTATGATAAAAATCTTATTTTCGATGTAAATGTCGACAACGTAACAAAGAAAGCATTTAAAATGCTTGGTTTTCTTATCAGGTTATCAAAGAATTTAAAAAATCCCAAAACCTTAAAAGTTTTAAATTTTTCTTTAGTTCGAAGTCAATAAGAATTTGCAACAATTTGTTGGTCACCTCAGTATGCTATTCATATTAAAAGAATAGAGCGTATTTAAGAAAATTTTTATAAATTTATTAGATATAAATTTAATAATTTTGAAATTAATATTTTACCTCTGGAAAAACGGCAAATCGTAATTGAGTTAATATTTTATATAAATTAGTAAATAATAGAGTCGATTGTCCTGATCTATTAAACAGTTTGGGCTTTCGCGTACCAATTTATACGACTAGAGCAACGGATTTATTCTGTTTAGGATTTAATAGAACTAATGCTGCTTTCAGTTCTGCGCTAAATCGTCTACCATTTTTTTACAATAAATATGTGTCATAATAATTCAATTGATATATTTTTTTATAGTTTATCACAGTTTAAAAAACAAGTGACAAATGTAGTACTGTCCTTTAATTAGTTATTTGTTATTAATTTTTCTATTATGGTTTCACTGTAGTTGGTTATTTAATTGCTAATGTATTTTTTATTTTGCATTTATCTTGTATGTGCTTTCCTGTTACTGGGAGTCCTGTTGGAAAGCCGAAGTTAAACAAAATAAAATAAAATATATTGTGTAGTGTTAAAAATACAATGTATAACGTAATGTTATACAGATCACTTCGAAAATGGTAATTGCCAAGAAGGCATGAAGCAAACCTGATCTTATAAAATATTGAAATTCACTACCTTTTCCAATTAATATCAACGAGATAGTATATTGCAAGTTTTTAAAGAAACACAACATAATGTGTACATGTGTAGGTAAAATACCCGTACACATGCACCATTGCTTAATGCTTGAAGCCCGAAAGATGTGTATATGTAATAAAATAAAAGCCCCAGTGATATGACAGTCAGTAGTAAAATAGTTTTCTCCAGTCTTCAGTTCATGTACTCTTACCACAAACTGCTACAAACTAAAGAACACTTTAAATTTGCTTGAACGTCACAGATTCAGTTCTGTGGATAAATGCAACTATCAATCACATTTGAAACGAAATAATGTGGAAATATGTTCAAAATGACAAGTGATTCCTTACAAACATATACATACTTCATTTCACGTAAGAATACAGTGGCGAGAAAATAGGTGTAGTTTGATCTTGTTTTTTGACTGGGTAATATTCCGATATTATTCAATCAAACAAAAAGTTCAAAGTGCACCTAATTTCCCGTCACTATTTTCTAACGTGAAATGAAGTATAGCAAATATCAGCTTATAATTATTGCCAACTTTATAGTTGGCAACCAAATGCGACTGTTACTTACCGAATAGATAAATTCATATTGAAAAACACATTTTCATGACCATGGTTTATCTCATGGATAAATTTAATCTGCTAGGTAGTTAACAAACACTTTAAAGAGCGATTGAAAAACCGGCCCTAAGAGAGGTATTGGATTTATGCCAAAAGTAACATGCCGATTTTTGTGTATCTAATGGTTTCTTGTCATAAGGTTGAAGTAGGTATACCAAAATATTTCGATTGATAATAGTAGAGTTAGAGCGTTAATAGCAGGGCTGGACTTATGCATAAGCAAACTAAGCACGTGTTTAGGGTCCCCGAAAATTTCCATCAAATATTTGATACAGAAATTTTTGTTAGATTATTTTAACAAACAAATAAAACCAAAAAAAAAAATACATTTAACAAATAAATTTTGTTCAAAAATAAAATCTTTATTTTAACAATTGTTTGAATAAAATAGTAATCACTGTTTTGTAAAATAATCGTATCAAAATAACCATTAATAAATAATGCATTAAATAAAACCATTAATATTAAAATTTTAAAAAAATATTTTGTTTGACTTTTCGTGAGATACATACAAGATATATATTAGAATGTTACGCTTCTGAATAAGTTTAAATGAATATGTATTTATGACATTTCTGTATTAAAACAGTAGTATTAAATATGTTTATATATTTTGTACAGGGGCCCCCAATGGTATTAATCCAGCCTTGGTTAAGAGTATTCACATACACACGCGCGCGCGCACACACACACACTGTTAATGTTAAAACTGGATTCTAGAGACCTTAAAACGTGGTCATTTAGTAAAATCTTGATATGCGATTTTTAGCACGAAACCTATTCCCCCTTACCAAGGGTAACGGGAGGTAAAAAGGTTTTATTTATTTTAATACATATATTTTATCATGATGAATAACATAAAAAAAAAATTAAATAGTGGAAACCTCCATTACTCATACTTTAGTAAATTAGACGAAATTTTAGCTTTGAGAGCTTTCAGAGTAAATACGTATTTAGAAACTGTTAATGACTATTAATGGTAGTATAGTGACCACTCTACTGTTAAAATATATTATTTACCAATTACCCATGGTGTGTGGTGAGATTTTTGTTCGCGAACGCGAACATTAAATTGCGGTGAATATACGAGGCGGCAGCAGCCTGATAGCGTATCTGACAGTGTTCGGGTGTCCTATCGGGTGAAATATTCTGTGGAACGTGCCCAGTGCTACCTCTTTGTTGAACCGAACTAGGGCACAAGGACAGGGACAGGACAGGGTTTAGCAAGCCCTAGAACGCCTACCTCAAATGAAGATATGACAACAACATTAACAGCGAGAAATAAGTGTGTTATCACGCCTTTATCCTTTATGTTCACACATTTCATATTGTGGTACTTTTCCATTGAGTGTTTTAAAGATAAGATATATTTTGCAACATTACAACAAGATAGGCGATTAAAGTTGAGCGAACTCTATTTAATGGCGAAATATCACGCATTAATTTCGTGACATCACAAGGGTTATACATAATAATAATATTTTATACTAGCGTTTCATAACAACTGATTGATTGTCATTTTCGTTGTTAAATGAAATACTTTTAAGCACTAGTGCTTAAAATAACATTTTTAAACACTAGTGCTTAAAAATGACAGTTTAATGTATAAAAGTGAAAGTTTAATGCATAATATATTACTTTTAAGCACTAGTGCTTCAAAATATTTCATTTAGCAACGAACAGATGAACCTGACGTCTACCTACTTTTTAATTTTGAAAAATTGAAAATATTGACATTTGAGAATAACTGACCTGTTTTGAAACGCTATTATAAAAAATCTTGCATGTAATACATTGCGAAATGAGTGTTTTCGGCACTTGACGTATTGTACCACTCGCTTACCCTCGAGCGTACAAATTTCACGAAGCGTACCTAAAACAATATAATTTCGCAACTTATTACATAAATAGCTATAATTCAATTCTCATAATCAAATATATTGACATAAGATGCGTCAAACATTATACAATAAAAAAAAATCTGATGTGGCCAACACAAAACCTCCCGCTATTTAATTTTTATTAATTTAAATACATACCTACGTATTTACTAACGCTGAAACGCTGCAAACTGTTCCATTGCATAAAACTATTGCTTTATTTACAATTTTCTTTTTAAAATGTCACTATTATTAATTTGAAGTGATTTTTGACAGTGACATTTACTGTCAGTTACATTCATTTGAAATATGAACTGTGTAACAAAGGAATTGTGTTTATCTTAGGCTTCGGGACTTTAGTCTTTAATTGTCATAATGACAAAATGCGAAAAAATAGCATTTAATGATATTTTTTGAAGAAAACCTGTTATCACCTTCAGGTAAAGTGTCATTTCCGGTTATCCGATTTACACCAAAATCTAATGGCTTCTTTTCATATTAGAGTAGGGTATAAATACAAGGTTTCAAAATTTTCTGAGTGATAGTATTAGAGTTAGAGCGAAGACAAAATCCATACACATACACACACACACACACACACACACACACATACACACACATACAGACATCATCGTGAAAATGTTAAAATTGGATTCTATGGACCTTGAAACGTGGTTATTTACTAAAATCTCAATATGTGATTTTTAACACGATTCCTATACCTCCCTTACCAAGGGTAGCGGGAGGTAAAAATTAATAAATGACAAAAAAATGATAATTTAGGTACAGAGGTTCCCAAACTTTTTTCTCGTAGACCACATTCAAAATTTTACTGGTTTCGGTGGAGTACCTGCTGCTACATTTCTACCATATTCCCAAAACTCGTCAAAAAATGTAAAGATTAGATCTAACGATGGAAATTCGCGTCGCGGTTGAGTTTCAACCCTAAATTCAGAGTGGTAAAAATAAAAAGAAAAATAATATATTTTCTTGTGTTCTATTTATTAAAATAATAGGATTACAGACTTAATACAATTAAAATTAAACATTAATAATGTATCGTAATTTCAACAATGCAAATCAACAATTAAATAAAAAATAGTCATAATTTTAATAGGAGGAATGTACTTGATGGATTGACAGTAAATTATCAATATTTGGCTTCAGTTTTGTAAGGAATAACCTCAAATCTCCCCTTTCTGTGATGTTCAATCTGCTATTTTTTTTTGTTAATAGGTTTGTAAGGACACTAAAACTTTTTTCGACAAGGTATGACGAGGGACACGCTATCAAAAGTTTTCTCGCAATTTCCCACAGACCAGGATATTTTTGGAGTATTTCTGCCTGCAGCCAAAATGTTTGATAGCCTTTTTTAAATTGCACCTTCAGCTCCTCATCGTTAAACATGCACTTTCGGCAACCAGCGTACTTCAGTATGTAAGAGCAATTGTAGGAAGTCTTCATCATTTTCGTCGCACAATTGTGCAAATAAACGGGTATTGAACGCATTGCTTCTTATTTTGTTAACTGCTTTAATCACGAATTGAAGCGATTGGTGCAATCTATCACTCAAAATTTTCGCTACCAGTTGTTGTCGGTATAATTCTTTTAAGATGGCTTATAAACTTATGCAAACATAAAAAAAAATGTTCTCTCTATAACTAACAGTTTGTCCCATTGTTTGTCAATCACTGGTCAGTACCTGCTACGTCACGTACCAAATTCTTAAACTTTAAAAATTCATATCTCGCTTATTACGTAAAATTTTTAAGTTGCGTTTGCACTAAAATTCTTATTTTATCCTGTTCTTACAGAAAAAAATAAATAAAAAGAAAATGGTATAGGACCCCATTTTTATAACCCAAGTTAAATTTGCAGTGCACTGATACAGAATTCTCAAATTCATTAGAGAAATCAAGAGAAGAGTTTTGTTACTAAATCAGATATATTATTCATATTACATAGTATTTGAATATAGTCCACACCTTATATTAGGTAAGGTTCAGTTATGGTTAGATTAGTTCCGATTAAATTTACTGGTCATTTCGTTCAGATCATCTATTTAAAATACTGATCCAATATAAAATTTTTGCTGATTTTAACTTATAATACTAAACTTTGGTTTCAGCGTCTTTAGGGCACTTTTTTATTCTCTGTATATTGAATACCGATTTACATTTTTTTAAATTCGAATAATGCCATCAATATTAGAATTATAGCAACACAATTGAAAAAAAGATTTTACTAGATTTTAACTGATAATTTGTCTACATTTTTAGTCCAGTCGTTAGGTAGATTTAGCCTGCAAAAGGTCGGATATTTCTCATTTTTGGATATATTACATATTTAGGGGTCCTAATAAAAAATGCAAGTTTTCCTCCTCGGGCGCCTTCGGGAAGCACCGCCAACTTGGGGAAAAATGCACAAAAAGCGGTTTTTTTCTAAATATCTCTTCATCTATTTGCATTAGGGCAAAATAGTTATTTATGAATTGGTTGAAAATAAAATTCCCTATAACTGTCTTCTAATACATTTTTTCTATAACCAATAAATAGCGAGCTACAGCTTTTAAACGGAATCGTATCCAGAAAATGCGCTGGATAACATATCAAAAATTTTCGGATATCGGAGCACGGGAACCTCTCGCCAATTGGGAAAAATGGCGGCATATTTAGGTTTTTGGCCATTTGCTCAAAATAATTATGAAAGATATTAAACTTACATAAAAAAAATACTGTTACATAATTAATACATAGTCTAATAGGTTTCACTATTTATAACAGTTTGCATTCGTTGTGGCATCGAAAGAAGTAAATTATTGATGTCTTTTTTATAATAATTTTCAACGTTTTCCTGCAATTTTTTATTTCTTCATCCATCACTCTGATCTTCTAAAAGATACGAAAACGCGGTTTGAAAATTTGAATTCAGCATGAAATTCTCTTTCATATAAAGTATGATATAATTTTTTCCGATTAGCAATTTGCGCGTTACTAACAAATTCAATTCACATGAAATTCCTCTAAAATTTAAAATATCTGAAAATCGGCTCATTTCACAATTTCTCATTAACCACCTTGACACATATTATACTTAATATTTTTTATCTTTAATCGTGTCGAAAATTTGAATGAAAATTTGAGATATGAGCCGACACCTAAATATATAATATATCCAAAAATCAGAAATACCCGACCTTTTGTGGAATAAACCCTTATTTTTCTACCAAATGACTGGACTATATCTTGTTTTATATTTATAGAAATAAAATATATCAATAACAAAATTAATACGGCAAAATTATAACTACGAAACAAATGATAGAATCGATTGTAGCATTATTTTTTAATTTATCTAATTGTCTGTTCTACGGGAAACACTCGATATCAGATTAAATTTAAATAATATAAATAGAACATAAACAGATTTTATTACTAGTTTCTTACAATAGATGTATGTTCACACATTTTATTACGTATAGGTAAGTACTTTATATTTATTATTTTTTCCACTTATAGCTTATTATTTTAATGTTAAAATAGTAAATATTAGTATTTAATAATTTATTTCGGTTTCCTTCCTACTTCTCTGATTTATTCAATGTAGCATCGTGGCCCCGAAACCGGGTATAAAATGCATAGTATTAAAAAAGTTTTAAAATATGTTTGTACTATATATTCGAAATTATGATATGTAAAACGTATAATCTAATATTAATTGCCCTTGGCATTTACAATATTTATAGGGCAATATTCAGCTGTCAGTCTAGGACACATCATAACGCAGTTGTAATTTCAAATTTCGCAACGATTTGTTTTATGTCCCGTCGTAAACAGGACATCATGTTTTATGATTTTTTGTTAGTTATCGATCGTGGATTTTATACCAGAGGCGATTCCCATATTTGCAAATACGTATTTTCATTTAAATATGAAAACCAGAAAGGGTTTTATATACGGAAAAAAGAAGATTATGTTATATTAATAATGTATAAGGTTACTTTCCTAAAATTCCTAAATGTCAATAATCAATACATAAGTAAATATTATATATAATCAACAAATGAAATACCGGAAAACATGCAAATGCTTATTCGTGAACCGTTAATATTATAACATGCAAGTATATAACTACTAACTTAGAAGAACTAAATAATTGTATTTATCCTTAAAACATAGGCTCCGGGATTTAAAAAATAGATTATTTTATAACTTTATCTATAAAATATATAGAAAATGTGTAAATGAGTACCTGTAGAAAATTTAATAATCTCCAATTATTACAATAAGATAAATCACGAAAAAGTGACATTTAATGGTATTTTTCTAAGAATACCTATTTTGGACTTCAAATAAAGTGCCACTTCGGATTATCCGATTTACACCAAAATCTAATGGCTTCTTTCAATATTAGAATAGGGTTGAAATTTGTACAAGGTTTCTAAATTTTCCGAATGATAGTATTTGATTAAGAGGATCCACACACATACACACACACACACACACACACATACATACATACATACATACATACATACATACATACATACATACACATATACCCATATACATCGGGAAAATCGAATTCTACGGACCTTAAAATGAGGTCATTTTCCAAAATCTCGATATGCGATTTTTGGCACGATGCCGATACAAACTCACTTTACCAAGGGTAGCGGGAGGTAAAAAGTAAAATAACATTTTGTAAAAGTTACAAATTTTGTAGAGGGAAAATTTTCATATACCTATCATTAATTTGTACCAATATACTCACAGAATATTCGCAAGTGCTTAATAGCTATAGGGAAGGTATATAGTATTTAGTATTTTTTTAATTTGACTATTTTACATTTATACAATGCTTATAGTACGTCAGAAATATTTGGCAATAAAAATAGGTTATCAAATACATATTTCAAAATACATAATCATTGGTCGATTGTGTCAAAAAAACAGGAACAATATTAAACAAAGAAAGTAATAATGTAAGTAGTATCACGTAAAGTGAAATGAAAGTGATAAAATACAAATGTAAAACAATAAATATATGAGTGTAGTTGAATTTGAGCTTATTCACTCATACGATTGTAGGTATATTTAACCAAAATCAATAAAATTGAATTTTAAATATTACTCAGTTGTATAAAAACAATTTCGCAATAAAAAATTTTAACTGCTAATTTAAAAGCTTTAAATTATAGATTTTTAATTCTGGAGGGCAAAACATTATAGTAATCTAGATTTAAGGTGTTATTTAATGATTTTTGTAATCTCAAGAAAGGTTTTCTCATTGAATTTATAGATCTGGTGTTATAAGTGTGCACATCTCCATTTTTTAACATATTGTCTTTATTTTTATGAATATCAATGAGTGTCTGCAAAATAAATAGACAAGGTAACGACAAAATTTTCAAATTAATAAAAGCTTCTCTAAAAGATAAATTATAAAGAATTCTCACTGCTTTCTTTTGCAGACGAAATATTTTAATAGAGTTTGGCGAGTGACCCCATAAAAGAATACCATAAGATAAAACACAGTGAAATAATGAAAAATAAACCATTCTCAAGGTAGATTTATCAATAATAAAGTTTAGTCTACGTAGCAGAAAAATAATTCCTGACAGTTTCTTACTTATGAATGAAATATGAGACGAACCATTTAGTGTTGGTTCTAAATGCATTCCAAGAATTGAAACAGAATCATTATTAATGAAATTACGATTATTTGAGAAAATTATTTCTTGAGTTTTATCTTTATTCAAAAATAAATTATTTGCTACAAACCATTATTCAGCTTTACGAATTGCGCTATTATTAGCATCAGTAACATTTTCATAATTTGAATCGCCTGTAATTAGTGGTGTCATCTGCAAATAAAACACTTGTAATCGGATCCATATAGTTATTAAATCATTAACATATTAGAAAGAAAAATGGCCCTAAAATAGAGCCTTGAGGCACACCGTACTCTATTTTTCTAAAATCTGATAAGGTACCATCAAAAGAGACACGCTGTACTCTATTTTCTAAATAAGACTTGATAATATTTAAAGCTGGTCCTGTAATACCATAATATTCTAATTTGTAATGTAAAAGTAAGGCATGATTAACGCAATCAAATGCCTTTGACAGGTCATATAAAGTAAGTGGCATATGTTTACCTGCTTCAAGGCCTGAAATTATATTTTGTAAAACATAAACAGCTTGAGATGTTGAAAATCAAAGACGAAAACCGAATTGCTGACTGTTTATTAATTTATTTTCATCAAAATAGGAAAACAATCTATTTTTAATTATAATTTCAAATACTTTTGAAATTGTGGGTATAATAGGTACAGGTCTATAGTTTTCTACTTTACTAACTTCTCCTTTTTTAAACAAAGGGAGAACTTTAGTTTTAAAAGCATCAGGGTAAATTCCTTCATTCAAACATTTATTAAGAAGTACAGTTAAAGGTTCCGTAATATAATCAATTGTTTTAAAAATTATTATTAATATTATAAATATCTAAACATTTAGAATTATTTAACGATTTAATTGCATCGTAAACCTCAACTACACCAGTAGGCTGTAAAGTAAAGACACAAGAACTCGCCAAAGTATCTTCCGCTTTAAATTGACTGTTTGAAATATTTTTAATTATATTAATTGCCACCGTCGTGAAGTAGTTGTTATAATCATCAGGTTTCAAATCTGAATTTATGTTGTGATTTCTTACTTGATTTCGTTCAAAATTTATTAGATTCCAACTAGCTTTACGTTTATTGTCTGAATTTTTAATGAAATTATTGTAGGCATTAGTTTTAGACTCTAGTATTTCTTTTTTAAAATTTTTGAGTTTACTTTTGTATAAATGTAAAAAATTTTCACTCTGCGTACTACTAAAACAGATGTTTAAAACATGTAATTCTTTTCTCATTTTTTTGAGATCTGAATTAAACCAGTTGACCGAAGAACAGTTTACCTTTTTTTACATTGTTTTAAGGAAAGTGTAAATCGATTAAATAAGTTAAAATATCAATTAAGTAAGAGCAACACTGTTCAGCCGACAAATGACAATCAAGAAAAATATTTGTGAAATCGGTCATATTTAAAGAAATAAGTACCGACTGAGTACTCGCATCATTAACATAGCCAGAATAAAGAAAAAAATGTCCTTTATGGTCAGAAAGACACGGATCTATTACACCCACCTTGATATTGGTTTCAATATTTGTGAAAAAATTATCCAAACAGCTACTAGTTGTTTTAGTTACTCTTGTGGGCTCAGATATAGATTTATGAAGACCATACGATTCTATTAAATTTAAAAAATTAAATGTATCAACAGTAACAAGATTACTTGACAATTCTAAATTAATATCCCCAGTTATTATAATTTTATTATAACTCATTGTAAGCTGATAGAGAAGTTCTTCAAATTTAAGCATAAAAATTTTATAGTTACCTTTGCCTGTTGTATAAACAGTAATAAGTACTATTTTCAGTTTAACCAATTCAATTCCACACAGTTCTATATTACATTCTACATTGAAACTATTCAAATCAATCATTTTGAAGGAAACTCCATTATTTAAGAAGATTGCCACACTTTCATGCTTACCAGGTTCTCTGTAAAAAAATGAAGTTAACTTATACTGCGGTAAATTAATAGTTTTCATAGCAGTATTATCGAGCCAATGTTCTGTAATACATATAATATCAAAAGGATATTCCTTTTAAAAAATTGATAAGCGATCAATCTTTTTATTAAGAGACTGAATATTTATGTGAAAAACACTTACATTGTTACATTTACATAATATATTACCACAGCATAATTTATTTAAGTTAGAAACATGTACATCTGAAGCTAAACATTTCTTTGAGTGGTTCGTTTCTTCTCAAAAAAAGGTTTTAAACATACTCCAGATGGCCATAAAGAAGGATCCCCTGATTACCATGGTGGACAGTCAATTTAAAGGAGGAATATAACTCAGGGTATTTAGAATGTAATTTTACAACACCGATTTCAGGGCATACATTTATCACTTGATTTTTTACGTCTTCTTCGGTAGTTATTAAATATAATCTAAATAAGTGTATGGAGGACAATTTAGGGATAGCTTTTAAAGTAGAATTTGAAGTGTTTGTTTCAATATTTCCATGGACAATATGAGTTTTCTTTTGTTTTGACTGTGACTGTCCTTTATTTAAAATTGATCCAGTTCCAGTTGCACCATTTTCCACTTGTTCAGTTTTAGAGTTCATAGATACAGTATTTGATGTATCACGTATCACAGAAATCGGTTTATTAACCTTCATATTTTTACTCATATCATTATCTTGAGTATTATTTGCTGATAGATCACTCGTATAAAATTGTTTTGAATTATTGACAATTTTATTCTTGATATTGTTTGTCGCATTGACCTTGCTGTTTGTTGCTTTCTCAGCAGATGGCTCACTGTGTCCATTATTTATTCCATTTTTCAATAAAAACACGTGCTCATTTAACAAATTAATAGTTTTATTTTGACTTTTTATCAAAATATCTTTGTTTTTTATTATTTGTTTTAGATAAAAAATTCTGCATTTCAGCAGTTGTGTTAGATTTGCATCTTCGTCATTAAAACTAGCAAATAATAAATCATTTTCTTCATCATCGTCATCATTATCACAGCAATTTGTTAAATTATCGCCCAGTACTGGTAATTTTAATTTCGTAGCACATGATATATGATACACTACGCTACACTTTATACACTTTAAGCCCGATTGAGCACATTTATGACACCTTTTACAACTTTTGTCAGCTATATCATTTGGACACAAATTTGTTACTTTATCACTATCAGCCATCTTGAATAGGTCAAGTCGCAGTTTAAAAATAACCAGGGTTGTGCCTGTAATCTATGCCACGTAAATTACGTTATTGTCTAAATGTCTACGCGTTATTATATCTCTTTATATTTATAAAGAATTTACTTGTCATAAAATGGAAAAGACCATAAAAGTATGCTCGAGTTAATAGTCTCTTTTTATTGAGTAGAATACTTTTAAAATATGTTAATAAACATTGTATGTTAGTAAATTACCTTAGACTGATATTTACTTAAATTAATTTTAGTTTCTACTATATGAGTTACGGTAGTGGATGCAATCACAGAATCACACTAACATCATCAAAACCTATTATCCATTGCAAAGTGCACCGATCTGCTTTATTTGCAGATTTCGATAATGACAAAGTTGTGAAGAGATCATCACACTGAAAATTAGATATAATTCGTTATAAATAAATAATATGATAAATAGATGAAATATTTTCGAAACTGGCTCGTTAAATTCTAAATTTATACAACTTTTCTTTTTACTTAACTTGGCTAACAGTATAACATTTCCAAGTATGTCAAACTTACGACCTGGCATCTCATGAAGATTTATAAGTTTTCTACAATAAAATCTGTTCTTTTTGTTAAAATATCCAATAATCAATAACCGCAATATCGTAAATAAACTCTGATATGTTGGACAAGCTGCAAATAGAATAAAATGATATTACAATGCTCTGATGTTTTCATATTACACGAATATAACACAGTATTGTAAAACAGTGCAGACGAAACTTCAGTTTTGCTCGTTGATAAAAAACTTTGAAATAAAAAACTAAAGCACCATATCATGAAATATTGGGTTAATAAAATAAACTTTAAATTGTTTTATACTACTAAAAAAGAACACAAACACATTTATTTTTCTATTTCAGTGTTCCTATAAGTCTATATAGACGCAAGAAAAACACGTTGTTAAAAAATGCACTGTTTTCGGCGCTTTTTGATTTCTAGAGATTGATGATTGCTTTCAAAACTGATAGATAAATGACATAACCTCAGATTGTTGTGTAATATATACATTTTTTTCTGTGAAGTTTGCGGGAAGCAACAACTGATAAAAAAGACAAAGTTGTTCTCTTGACAAGCCAAATTTAAAAAATTATAATTTACCTCAATATCAAAGGTAGTATAAAAACAAGTTTCATAAGGCTTGTTATCGCACTCATCCTTTGTAAAACTTGGACTCATGCGTTAACAGATTTCCTTATGAAACTTGTTTTTTAATATATTTTTAAACTAGCTTTCGATAATAAAATTTATGATTGAAATTAACGAAAAACTAAATTAGAAGGTTTCCCATTTCAATTTATCCTGACTCCATCATCAGTCTTCTTTAGCCATGTTTTATAGCAGCGAAAAAGCGAACGGACAAAACATTATCAATGTTGCTTACAAAGTTCTCAATGCAATAAACAGAAAGAAGTGTAACGTATAGTAAGTCAAGGTTACGAATCGATAAAAGTTTACTGCCTTGTTTTTCAGTGATTTAAAGCATTGCAAACCAGAAACTTTGTTAATTTTAGAACTATTTCTGTAAATAAATATATGATTTGTTGGTTATTGACATATTTATAAAAATCAGATGTGACCTGAAAATTACCTAAGAACATAATATAATACATCTCAGTTGCAATTATGAACAAGAAAGTAGTTAAAATTTATCGAGACATGGACAATTTTAATTTTTAAACATAAAAATACCACCTTCATATCTTTGTTTTAGTTATTAATAGCACAATGTTTAAAACAGCTATAAATTAATAATTAACTTCATCTAGACTGAAAGCGATTTGTAGTTTTAGAACTCTTTATCGTTATTCGTTATGCTCTATTTTTTTAAATATTCTTTGTAGAGATGATTTTGTTTTCAAACAGTTGAATTCGCTAATAATTGGAGTAACTTAAATTGACATTGTCCAGTATTTATAAAAATATATAAATATGTTAAAATAACTCTTGTAGGCAGTAATTGAAAATGTGCGTTGATAACAAGCAATTTAATAAAATAATAAAAACATGCGTATGTAAGTTGGACTATCTATAAATTATGTATAAGTATATATAGATAGTCCATGTTTTTATTACCACTGGCAGCCCATGTCATTATTATAACTTTCACTTTTATGGCAATGAAAGGAGTCTGCCGTGGCATCATAAATTATTCAAGTGTTATTTCGTTTCTTCCATTTTTTCCTTTTTTTTGTTATTTTCTGCATTCATATACTTAAAAATGGATTCCTTATTTTAAAAATCTGTTATGGCCAGCACAATACTTGTCGCCATTTCCTTATTAGGCTATATAAGTATTGTATTTAACATACTGATACACACAAAAAATTCTAATTACTATTCTTTATAGATTTTTATATCTTCCAATTAATTAACAAGGTTGGCGGCATTCCTGAAGGGTATATGATATATATACATATAGCAAGCGCGCGTTTAGTTGACCCTGATACTGTGCATACTTTGGCTTATAAATGAGTCCCCTTTCTTTTTATTGCAATTTTAGATGTTGACGAAGTCTTTTCCTCGTTATAATAATAGCATATTATAATTTCTTTTGCATTACGACGTGTCCAAGTACAAATTTTAAGTTCTTCGCATTCAAATTCAGGATCAACTTAACGTGCGGCAGCTATATCCATAATTTTAAATATTTCATTAAAGATAAAATAAGGAATATTAAATGTAAGTAGTTGCCAGAAAAAGCCTTCAGTAATATCTTTGTATTTTTGATACTGTCATTTATCTGTCAATTACAAACATTTTAATTGTTCAACCGGTTTCCATGGAGTTTTTCGGGCTGTGAGTTTTATTACAACAAATTATTTTATATATTTATACGAGTATATCTTTATCTCTAAATCTATAGAAGATATAATAAAATTTTCAAATATATCGGATCGAGAATTTTATATTCTTTAATATTATAATAACATATGACATAATTTTAAAACCACACTTCCTGTTGTCCAGTTGTTACCAATACCTATTGTCTCAGCTCTTCCCATTAATGTCAGATTGAGGAATCCGTAGTCTTATAGTATTTGAGAAACCGTGGTTCCAACACACACACACACACACACACACACACCCACACACACACACACCCACACACACACACACGGACATTATCGTAAAAATATTAAAATCAGATTGTAGGGACCTTAAGACGTTCTAATTCACTAAATCTGGATATGCGATTTTTAGCATGAATCCAATACCTCTCTTAGCGAGAGGTAAAAAGCGGTAGCAGAAGGCTACTACTCATAATTGGAACAGAGTAAATACGTGACGTAGATATAGAGATGAGGAAATGATGTTATAAGTCCGATTATTTTAAAAACGAATATTTTTAAATCTAAGTCTAATGGCCGATTGCACCAACGTAAATTAAATATTAAACAAGTCAAATAAGTTATAATATATTGCTGTCAAAATTACGATTTGCATTTTCTTTTTAAACGTTGATTAAAATTTAAGTCTTGTTGGTGCAATTGGGCATAAGTCTAATTTTAATATATGTAAAAGACCCATAATGTGTTATTATGCTGGACGACCCTATTTCTTTGTTTCGATCTATAGGATAAAGAAACTGTATTAAGATTGGATTTGAAAATAAGCTCCGTTGCACATCGCTTTGGGGCATAAAATGTT
Source organism: Ophonus ardosiacus (assembly GCA_943142095.1). Taxonomy (NCBI): domain Eukaryota; kingdom Metazoa; phylum Arthropoda; class Insecta; order Coleoptera; family Carabidae; genus Ophonus; species Ophonus ardosiacus. The sequence goes on from OW964834.1 coordinate 17,234,919, forward strand.
CTATTTAAGCTGCTGAATATTTTACTGTTTAGTTTATCATCTTTCATCAAGTCTTTACTGCACCAGTCTCAAAACAAAACACTTCGTGCCGCATTGTCATCATCTGATCTCACAGCAATACACGTGACAATAGAAAACTAACTCCATCTGAGAGATGAGCAGTTCTTTCGATGCTCGTTTTATTTAACGCGAAGAAGTAATATCTCTGACGTTCGATTGTCGATTTCAATTCTCAAGTTGAAATGGAAGTCTTTTGTTTGTCACTGTCACAGCTTACATTGCTCATACTGGCACGACAACTTGAGAGTGAATATTTCGTAAAAAAAAAGAACAAATAGTAAATGCAAACAGTTTATAGTACACACATACAGTCCAGGATATTTACAATTTAATATTAAAAATTGTAACAAAAGCTTTTTACGAATTCTTATACAGAAAAATGCGCTGATTAACATATCAAAAGTTTCCGGTAATCGGAGCCATGGAACCTCCCGAAAAATTTGGTAATTTGGTTTTTGGCCATTTTCTCAAAACAGTACCCCGTATCGAAACTGTTAATATAGTGGAGGAGCGCTAAGTAATTATCTTGGAACCGGTTCAAACAACTCCGATTTTGATGATTTTTTTTTTTAAATGTCGGTAATTCCAAATACTTCAACCTTTATAGTTAGGAAATTGACGCTCTTTGTTATTTCTTAAATTATTTAATTTTTAAAAATTATTAATATCGGCCTTAACATAATGTTATTTATGAAAGTATAATATTTAAAATCGACATCAAGTGACTTTGTGTATTAAATACTGAGAAGGAAGATCTATTCTAAAATGATTGGAGTATATAATCTGATGTTGCCAGTACATAACCTGCATAAAACAAAAATTATTTTTACAAATACAAACATGTATAAGTCTTTGACGTTAAAACTTCTTTATATATTTTTCACATATATTTACAAAATCTGTAGGTTATTTTAGTATAAATTATTTACAACAAATTTCAAAATATATTTTACCTTATTAAAATTTTATGCAGATAACAGGGATTATTAATTCAAACAATGTTTGTCTCTTCTACATACATGTAGTGAAAACATTAAGACTGTAATGTAGCTATTCTCAATAAAACACGAAAAATCGCAGTTTTTTGGCAAGATTTTCTCACTTACTATACATTGTAGGTACATTGTTTTTTTAAATTCAGATAGTGCTAGCGATTCTTAACAAAGTTACGCATAGTATTTTGTATTTTTTTTCCTAGTTTATTGTTAAAATTAAACTGAAAATTGTTCATCTCGCAAAGTATGCTTTCTTTATATCAAAATCTTATCTACACTGCAATGCAGACAAACTCAAAATTAATATGAAATGGAAGATAAAACTTTAATATAAGTAGTAACGCATCAATTATTTAAATTTTCTTTATAGTAAAGTCAGAAAAAAATAGACAAAACGTAACAAATTCAAGATTTTTCATTGCGTTTATTTACCACTGCAAGTATGAATTTAAATGTAAACTTCATGCATGATGAAAAAGAGACTTTAATTTACCATTATTTTGTAATAATGTATTTTAAAATAATGTATTTGTTACATATTTTGAGTAGAAATTAAACATCTGTTAGTTAAAGCTTTAGCCGAATAGATGGCGTTAATATCGGTATTTACAAATCTTGTTTGTAACTCCGCCCTTCGAAATTGTGGTGGGGTAGCAGAGAATTGGAAAGATTTTGTGATTCCTTGCGATTTCATGAATTTTTGGCATATCTAGTAATTTATGAATATCATTAATCTGAAAAAATTTAAACTAAAATATCACAATTTTTATTATTGCTAGGTATATAAGTATTTCTGTTTACTTAAGAATAAATAAGTAAAAAGTAAAGACCATTATTTTTACACTACTAATTATTATAGTCATACTATTTAGCGAATTCGACAGGTTTTCTGCATTTTTAAGTGGATTATGTACATAATCAATTTTGGTTAACTTTATAATATACCTACCGGTAAACAACTTCCAACTGTGCAAACCTTTCTCAAATTATCATTAGTAACAAATTGAGTAAACAGATCTTATTATAAATAGTATTGTAGTTATGAAATTTCTGAGTAGCTACTAGTAACTTATCTTTTGCATCAGTCAAAAACGTATAATCAGAGATGATTATTTGTAATTAGCGCAATATAGATTATTTTGACTAAGCAAATCGTCCAGAAGTACTTTATAATATACCACGAAAAGTAAGTTCCCATTATATAAATACTTAATCCTTCTTCGCATCGGTCTGTTTTCAAGTTTCATACATTTCTAAGATGATTTCATTTGTATAATGCAGGATGATTACGACCATGTAAATTTTCATCAAGAAATTATAATATATGTTAGCTATATTTTGTGTTATTTTCTTTTTGATGTTCTACAAGAGATTAGAAAATGTTTGACAAAAATTAAGTTAATTAATACATAATATAATAATGAAAAATCTTGAATTTGCTGCATTTTGTCTATTTTTTTTCTGACTTTAGTATGAAGATACTTTAAATAATTGATACGTTCCTAGTTAAATTAAAGTTTAATCTTTCATTTCATATGAATTTTGAATTTCTCTGTATTTCGCTGTAGGTATGATTTTGATTAAACATACTTTACGAGATGAATAATTTTCAGTTTAATTTTAACAATAAATTAGGAAAATAAATAAAAATATACTTTACCTAATTTTGTCATGAATCGTCAGCACTATCTGAATTAAAAAAAAATCTGATGTGGCCAGCCCATAACCTCCCGCTGGGTATTAATCCATGCAGTATAAATAAAGCAATCATTATATTCAAATATTTTTACATTCACTCTTAACAGTTTTTACTTTATATTTAACAAATATATCATACACAACATAAATTTCACAAATATTGACAAAACTAATAGAAACATTTAACAAAAATCAAAATAGTACTCGCATCTTGACACAAAATATTTCAAACCCGTATTCTGGAAGACAATGAAGCATATCAATAGTACTTCTAATATTTATGTATGATTGAAAATATTTTATTTTTACAAACCTTAATTTTATTAGATTCAAATACATATATTATTACTACATTCTCCTTAAAATGGTTTCATTATTAATTTTAATGTAATTTTTTCCTGACAGTGACATTTGTTTAAATATGTCAAAATTGTTATTGAAATATTGTTCTTGTTTGAGGCATGGGCAAAATGATATATGAAAATAAATTATATTATAAATTTATATTTAAAATTATTTAGAGTTATTTACTAAATGCTATTATTGTAGAATTGAACATTGTACCATTATATTTTATTATTATTAGTAAAAGTTGCTGAAAAATTATATTCAATGTATTTTTTTTCGAGAAAATCTGTTAAAAACTTGTATAAGTGATACTTCCGGTTATCCGATATACACTAAAAACTAACGAGCTCTTCCCATATTAGTGTAGAATGGGTATACAAAATATCAAAATTTTCTGATTAATAGTATTTGAGTAATCGTGTCCACAGGATCCACCCATCCACACACACACACACACACACATGCACACACACATGCACACACACATACACACACACATACACACACACACACACACACACACACACACACACTACATACATACCCACAGACATCATTGTAAAAATGTTAAAATCGGATTCTGGGGACATCACAACGTGCTTATTTACTAAAATCTCTATATGTGATTTTTAGCACGATCCCTATACCTCCCTTACCTAGGGTAGCGGGAGGTAAAAATTGTGACTTGCTATTAATACAAAATTGGATAATGTACAATGAATACAGTAAAATACTTATAGAAATAACTTTTTCTTCTTTTCAACGATTTTTTTACAGAACTATTTGTTTTCTTTATTAAATGTCATTCCTATCAAAGCCGCCTTTTTACTTCAATAAATATAACTATTTAAATACATTAAAATTTGTATATAGTGTGACACGAATAAATATTAAATCTCCTAACAAAGTGGCTGATAAATATAATTTCCTAACAAATAAAAATATCGCATCAAAAAATGACAATGTGAAATTATTACAAATAAAATAATTAATTAAAGAGATAAATTTATAAAGAACTTTATTAGGAGATTCAAATACCGGTCCTAAATATAGATAACATATCTTTGAGTTCTAGCAATTGCAATAATTTGCAAGATTTTTAAAATTTTGCAAATTTATTTTTTCCATATTTCATTATTTTATCTAAAGGACTCCCTCTCCCCTAAACAATTCGAAGATTTGTCGAAATATCTGATTGGTAACCCGTTTTTGGGAAACGTAGAAATTGCATTGTTCTTAGTGCTAACGTAGTCACTGATTCGTTCTTCGGATTTGGCTTCGGTTATGGTACCGTGGATTGGTAAATTCAATTCTTATAAGATAGATGATTGGTATAAAAAAAAAATTATTAAAATAAAGTGTATAGTTTTTATTTGCACGTTGTGTACAGTGGAAGTCTTGTAATAACTATATAAACATAGAAGCTGGTAAGTGTAAAAGGAAAAGAGTTTTGAAATATGCTGTCAAATTTAGTAGTGTCGTTTACACAGTTTTTATGAGGTACACAAGATATTATATACCCTCATAAAAAATAAGTAAAAGACACTGCTAAATTTGATAGCACAAAATCTTAATTCGTAGATGGCCTTGTTCGAACTATTAATTTTTAAACATATTAACCGATTTTAAAAAATTATTGAAAACTGAAAAGAAATCATGAATATTATATCCAGATTCAAGGATAATTCCATATTGCAAAAAGACACTTTTTATGTTATACGGAAAATACAGAAAAATTGAAAATATAAAACAATACTATGTCGAAAATTATATCATTAATAATATATTAATATACAGTAGAGTTTATTTTACAAATTACTTATAATTTAAGTAAAAATTATTCATGTGACCAATGCAGACAGAAAGTATTATACATAAAGTATAAAATAAATATTCACTTCTCTACTGACAGAGAACTCTGTTCAAATATCAAAGCATAATATTCTCCCTAATTCATAGAAACTCAAACGGTGCACAAAATATCTTCATCTTTGTTCAACATCTATAGTGGGGGAACGTTACGGGCCAGCCTCCCGCTTTCCACCCCCTTTACACTTGCAAAACCTTAGATGGTCAGGGACGGGTACATAACAACCTTAATTTTGGGCAGTCTCAATTGTATAAGGTATACCTGGAAATGTGCGTATATTCGTACATAACTTCTATCAAATTTTCTTTTTTCATACATGTATCTAAATAACACATTGATTTTATTTCAATAAAGTGATGGTGATATTGCGATCTTTTTATACTAATATCGATGTGTAATGTCGTCAATATTATATCTTATTTAAGAAGAATTTGATAACTTTTTGCAGTTCAATGTTACTGTAATCTACAGTGCTCGTATATTTTCCCATAATATTTGAGATAAATTTAACAGTTCTTTAACGTAGACTTGTCTCCTCAACAATAGTCGCAGGGCAAACCAATAATTAAAAGATTCTCTAAGTATATTTTTCTTAATTCACTTTCATCTTGTGTTTATAAAACTTAAATATCGTCTTCCTTCTCGTAGAGAGTCATCTTATTCGCACTTTGTTCGTCTTGTACCCTTCTACAATTAAAACGTCTTGTCTTCTCGTAGGCAATCCATCCACCGCCTTTTCACTCATCCATGTGCGCTGAGGGCTGCCCTGATTATCTAATCTTGTCCGAAATAAGGAGCATTTTGGATATCTTCATTTTTCATGCGCTCAGATGGGTGACATTCAACGACTACTCGTATTTCATCCATAACTCCACTGTGTGCAACGCCTAATGCTTTTTCTTTGCAAACTAACATTCTGCTTCATATGTGGGGAGACACTTAGCCGTAATGAAAATTTATAACAATTAGTATAACATAGTAGAATTCTTGATATTTGCCAATATACCGTGCATAACAGATGCAGCGATAGAACATCTGAAAAAAAGTTTATTTACAAGTGCCGTTGTGGCTGGGTAATTATTTTTGACCGATTGAATCCCCATTCTTACAATTACAAGCTTACAATGTTTTTAATACCAAACCCCATGGACCAGGCACCTGCTCCGGAGCAGATATTGAAGATAATATTCTGCAGATCCCAGATAGCATTCGACGTTCTACGTATATAAATGTATTATCCATAATATGCGACGGATATCCATAATAATAGAATGTGATTTGTACATACCGACTTTCATATACTTTTTCCTTATATATTATGGATATTTTCTGAACTTTAGCCATTTAAATATACATATATATATGTACTTATTTGCAAAACTATTTGTATTGTTCGTGAGAACCTGTTATTGGTCAATTGACTGTTGGTTCTCCTTGTACAGAAAATAAATAAATAAATAAATACTCTAATGTATGTACTATAAATATAACCTTATGGATATTGCTGGTATAGGTAAAACAATGTAAGATCGCTGCGCCATCTGCGTATATTCTGTGAATTATCTGAATATACACTTTCCTCTGCCTTATTTACACAAATATTTTATTTTTTAGTAACAGAAACGACATAGTATTACGAGTAATTAGTTAGTATAAGTGAAATATTGAATAAACAGTAAATATCATTATACTGTTATTTTCAAATATCTAGGTTAAAGAAGCTATTCGTTTTCCATTGATATATTTTGTAAATTACATTTATGGATATAAGAGATCGCGTATTTATCAAGGAGAGGAGGTTTGTAATGCTGATTCCATAATTTTTTTGTTCTGCCGAAAAACAAAAGCACAGTTTGAAAAAAATTATTGTATCTGTAAACAGACGCCTTATAATCATCATCACATAAAATTGAAGGATATTTTTTAATTGAAAATACAAAAGCCAGGTTAAAATATGCTTTGTACGTATAAAGCGGGTTATAGTGGTCGCTTAAAACATATGTGTATCAACCACATTAATTCATTGAACCAGAAGTAAAATATATTAAAAAATCGTGATCAAGCTATTTCAATTAATGTTCTTATTAGGTTATTATGATATGGTCCTAATTTAACTATTTTGGTGCTTCTGCTTTTGTCTTATGTTTTAGGATTGCGTTGGATAAATTGCAAACAAAATGTACAAATAATCGTAAAAAAAGCAACTAACGATACTAAGTTTTTGGGAAACCAACGCAACGACCACTATTAACCACTTTTAATTTTTTTTTAAATTGTGCTTTTGAATTTTCAATTCAAAATACTCTTTCAGTTTTGCCTGGTGGTGATTGTAACGCATTTGTCTCAATAACAGATGGAACAATTTTTAAACTTTTTCTATTGTTTTTCAGTTAAAACACTTAAAAATGCGACCAGCACTATAAACTTCTTCTCATTGACAAACTCATCAAGGGAATTTATAAAATATATCAATAAAAAAGGAATAGCTTCCTGTACCTAGAAATTTGAAAGTAAAAACATAATTATATGTACTCTTTATTCAATGTCTCACTTATGCTAACTAATTATCTCTAGTACTATGCCAACTCTCTTACTAAAAACCAAATAATTTGCATTAATATGACAGTAAAACATGCATATTAAGATAAAATTCATATATGTACTTCCCGTAGCCATCACAAATAGTCTCGGACTGGATAGTTCTCAAAATGTCCGCCAGGTGGTGTAGCGCTTATCTGGAGTTTTCTATATTGTCTTATGTATATTGTTTAGATATTCATTTCTTATTACGTGTTTGAACATCGACTTTCTGATATTTTATGAATATTGTTATCATATTGTACGCTGAGTATAATTTTACAAATTTCAGCTTTAATTATTTATAAAATTGACACTGTCGTACATTCGAAAATAGTTGTTAGTAAATATTAAGAATGTATACACAAATATATATATTTTAATTAAACAAAATGGTGCGAAATAATTTTATGAAAATTTAATTAACATTCATCTTACAGAAGTCGTGTAGGTAGTGAAATATTGAAGTAATTTTTGAGGAAAATATATTCTTTATCAATAAAATAATTCTACAAGGTAAATTTGACATTTGCCTTTGGTTGTGTGACTTTTACTCTAATTTTTGAGGAAAATATATTCTTTATCAATAAAATAATTCTACAATGTAAATTTGACTTTTGCCTTTGGTTGTGTGACTTTTACTCTAATGTCTGTCGCATATCACTACGCATGCTTGACGTATGCGAAACAAAGTGTGGATGTTGGATGTGGAAGTGTAAAGAGAACAGATCAAGTTCAGGTGTTTATTTTGTTTTTAATCTTACATATTTGGTTATTGTACATTATTAAATTATTTTTCTCCAATGTTTATTATGCGTTCATGTGATATATGTATACAGGATGTCCCAGATTTAAACGACATAATTTGAACCATGGATTAAACACGTAAAGTTTATGATGAACCGATAGATAATTTGGATACTCTACGCAGAAAAATTATTCAAGTTTGCGAAACCATATCTCCCGAGCAATGTCACGTTGTCACACAGCGACCAATGCAGTGGCAGATGTTTGTCGTGCCTGTTTGCTTGCTACCGGTGAACATTTTGAACAAACGTTATTATTTTGTTGTTCATAAATAATAAATTTAATTGAATTCATCGATAATTTTCATTTTTGCCCTGACCTTAGGTAATCAAACAAAATTTTGTATCGAAAATAGGTAATAGCTAAATCAATTACGTATAATTAATTTAATTGTTATGTCATAACTTATTAAGCTAATATTTGATATCTCGTTATAAAGTTGATTTTTTAAAGTAGCGCTGCTCCAATAAGAAACACATAAATATCTCTGAAACAAAGCATTTACGCACATTTGCTCAAATGAACTTGTCACCTTATTTTTACGTGTTTAATCCATGGTTCAAGTTATGCCGTTTAAATCTGGGACACCCTGTATATAAGGTAAGCTATTATTTTGTTCTTCATCTTTAATTAGTTTTGTGGTCTTAACCAGGGTCTTAACCTCAAATGTATAGTGATAGCGAGTGTGTAGATTATTGATTATTATTGTATCAGAGTAGTATTCAAAAAGTAAATTTAAATATATAAATTGTAACAGAAGCTTTAATGCTTAAAATATGAACAGAGAGCTGCCGTGATGATGAAATTATTCAGACAATTAAAGCTTGGCTGGTAAGAGCCAAGGAAGAAGGAACGCTTTACACAAACCAAACAAAAGTAAGACATTTTCATGTAACACAATATGTGTTTCTGATCACTCCTTTTTTCAGAATTAATCAACAGGATTGAAACACTACAACTAAGAAATTTTATATCACATTCTCAAGTAAGGAATTTTTATGTTACGCATGATATTTGCCTGTAATTAATCAATTATTTCATATTTGTTTAGAAAATGAGTATACCAGAATACGTGAGAACTACAAACATATTTTTTTCTTTAATTAATAAGTGGACGTAAATACCTATGTGTCAGCTTATATACGCTTTTTTTTCTTTAATAAAGGGAGTAAAACTGTATCTACTAGGTAAATATCATTTTCTTCCAAAGTTATTTTTGTTTAGGATTGGTGAAACAGTGAAGTGTAACAGATTGGTAAAGTATAACTTAGTTCGATTTTGACGTCTTCACTTTACCACTCTATTAGACACAGGTAAGTAGTTCAAAATACCCATTTTAAATGTAGTAAGTATAATATATGTATACACATTTTGAATAAAATCGTATGTGAAAAAAATATACTATGTATATCAATAAAGTAAACCCTAGTTATGCATGGATGACGAAATAGAAGACAAAGAGAATGTACAAAATAATTAAAAATATTTTTAAAATGTATTTTGTAATAAATTTCTATTGACAACGAATTAAAGAAGTCATCATTTTTTGCTGCATTACACTCATTATCTTGATCTTTGAAGACTAGTTAATATAATAAACGTATTTTTAAAACATACTTTATTTTTAATTTATTTTTTTCACCAGGAATATTAAAAAAAAATTATTCTAAAAATTTTGACTTTTTCGAATTTTGAATTTTTTTTGGCTAGAGCGTCAAATTTTAACCTATAAAGGTTAAAGTATTTTTAATTACGGACATTTAAAAAAAATTATTAAAATCGGAGCTGTTTTGACCGGTTCCGAGACAATGCACTTTTTTGAGCTAACGCTCCTCTACTAAGAGTTACGTAAAAAATATTTATTTATAATGTATACGATAGTAAACTTTATGTTATCTCTTTATTATTAAATATGTAATCTCAAACCTTTAATTGTAAAATGAAGTGTTGCTTTTTTCCAATTTAAATCTACCAGGCGCGCATGAATCCTATACCATTTGAGAAGATTAACTCATACCACTGTTTGTTCTAAGTAGATAAATCCGCATTATGAAAGCTTAAGTATTGTGCAGCACTTTTTACGAATACGAAACATGTTTATTTCTCATCCGGTAATATTTTATGATGTTTCGGTTGATAAGAGACCTTCGTTGTGTTTAAATAGTAAATGGAAGTGCAGGATTTCTTGGAAACGTCAGGTATAAATAAAATAAATATAAATATATCATCAAGGCATATTACCCATTACTGGGTGTGCCCGTATCTACAACACATGTAGAAATCGGTAATGATGACGATATGTTTTACCGTGTGGGCGCTTACCAGGCGTCACCTCACGGGCACTCATAGTTGGTGTGGAGAGTGCACCACAAGAGTCACTGTTGTGCCATTTAAAATTGGAAACGTCAGTGACTGAGGAAATATAAAACTTCCAATAAATTCAACAGTTAAGCATCATAATAAAGTGAAAAAGTAATAATTATTTTTTTTCATTTACATTTCGTAGGATAGTAGATAAATATGAATTATTGTTTGAACATATTTTCAATACTTAGGTATCTGAACTAAAAATAAAATAAAAATATTATCTAACTAATGAATATGCACAGAACTTTTAAAAGTAGAACCATTACTCTACCAAGTAAAACTAGTAATCTTTAAAAGAGGTAACATTAAATTTTTAATTAATTCAGAAAATTATATGAAAATTATTCATTCATTATCAATTAATGGAGTAACGCAAATATTTATTCTTGTCAAATTGAGAGAACTTGTAAAACTTAAAGTTTAATAAAAGTTTGATCTGCCTAACAACTTAGCGATCGTTGTAAACACACTGAGATTTGCATAGTAAAACAGCCAGATAAACCGACTTGCAGATTCGCGCATTTATATTCTTCCCAGGCAGAAAAATAACCAAATCCATCCATCAACGTGTCGAAAATCGTCATAAGCCGTTTTCTACTGCTAAAGACAAATTATACAAAAGAGATATTTATAAATCCTTTCATTTACTTTTATACTCAGGTAATACCCTTACAAAATAATAGATATTTACACACCGAGTGGGCTAAGAAGGTAATGTTTATTCACGAGAAAGTTTCTTCGAGTGAATAAACATTCTTAGCTCACGTGGTTTGTACAATATTTTATTCAATTTTGACGAAATAGTAATAAAAACTATTATAATATTTAATTTTGACAAAACTAATCAGTTAGTAGACTGTGCATGAAAATTGTCGATGATAGATGTCAAGTCATCTATTTAAAAAGCTTTATTGTCATTTGTGCCGTGAAAAATAATGAAAATGGCTGATAATGTCTTGTAAATACTATCGTGAGTGGTTAATTTCGTGCCTGATGTTATTTTAAATGAATTATTTGTTGCAGAGTGAATTAAAAAAATGTGAGAGTGATTAAAAAATTTTTAATTCACTTGTGAAAAAAGTGTTACTTATAGTTGTTGCTATGGAGTTAATAACGACTGGTTTAAAACGGCAAAATTGAATAAAATACTTTATTATTTAGAGCGCGGTTAAAAAAAAGTAAACTATAGAATTTCAAACTCTAAACATTTCTTTACATTAGTACTTCTAAGCGGTTTTGAATGATCCTGTGTAGAAAAATGTTTTCTACATATACGTATGGAACGCCGTTTTACTATTTATTCTACATTTAAAGACATCTTCAATTATTTAAAGACGTCAAAAATTTAATTTCAGATATCCTTAATTATTAAAAGACATCAAAAATTGAATTATGGATATCTTTAAATAATTAAGGACGTCTAAAATTAATTTCAGACATCCTTAAATAATTTAGGATGTCAAAAATTGAATATTAGATATCCAGAATTGAATAAAGGATATCAAAAATACATTTATAGATATCAAAAATTAAATTTTAGTTATCTTAAAACGGTACTGAATTTTCGACATCAAAAAGTAAATTTAACATGTCCAGAAATCAATTTTGAATATCTGTATTTGAATTTTTGATATCTTTAATTCCATTTTTGATATCCTTAATTCAATTCTTGATATCCTTAAATGAATTCTTGATATCAAGAATTTGAATTTTTGAAATCTTAAATTAATTTTGGATATCAAGAATTGAATTATGGATATCACATCTCCATAAATAACATGTCCAGAATTCGAATTTTTGATGTCTTAAATTAATTTTGGATATCAAGAATTCATTTCTTGGTATCAAGAATTGAATTTTTGATATCAAGAATTGAATTTTTGATATCAAGAATTGAATTTTTGATATCAAGAATTGAATTTTTGATATCAAGAATTGAATTTTTGATATCAAGAATTAATTTTTTGATATCAAGAATTGAATTTTTGATATCAAGAATTGAATTTTTGATATCAAGAATTGAATTTTTGTTATCAAGAATTGAATTTTTGATATCAAGAATTGAATTGTTGATATCAAGAATTGAATTTTTGATGTCAAGAATTAAATTTTTGATATCAGGAATTGAATTTGTGATATCAAGAATTGAATTTTTGATATCAAGAATTGAATTTTTGATATCAAGAATTGAATTTTTGATATCAAGAATTGAATTTTTGATATCAAGAATTGAATTTTTGATATCAAGAATTGAATTTTTGATATCAAGAATTGAATGTTTGGTATGAAGAATTGAATTTTTGATATCAAGAATTGAATTTTTGATATCAAGAATTGAGTTTTTGATATCAAGAATTGAATTTTTGATATCAAGAATTGAATTTTTGATATCAAGAATTGAATTTTTGATATCAAGAATTAAATTTTTGATATCAAGAATTAAATTTTTGATATCAAGAATTGAATTTTTGATATCAAGAATTGAATTTTTGATATCAAGAATTGAATTTTTGATATCAAGAATTGAATTTTTGATATCAAGAATTGAATTGTTAATATCAAGAATTGAATTTTTGATATCAAGAATTAAATTTTTGATATCAAGAATTGAATTTTTGATATCAAGAATTGAATTATGGATATCAGATCTCCGTAAATAACATGTCCAGAATTCGAATTTTTGACATCCTAAATTAATTTTTGATATCAAGAATTGAATTATGGATATCACATCTCCGTAAATAACATGTCCAGAATTCGAATTTTTGACGTCCTAATTTAATTTTTGATATCAAAAATTGAATTATGGATATCACATCTCCGTAAATAACATGTCCAGAATTCGAATTTTTGATATCAAGAATTCGGTGCGCCATCTAGTTTAAAATGACTAAATTACTTTGTGTCGGTAAGTCAGGTTTCCTTAGCGAAATCATGACTAAATGTATACATCATTAATTCTGTAGATTGTATTTGATAAAGGCCAACAAACTGGTGATTCTTCTCGTTTTTGTGAAATAGGTTTGCATTCTGACCTATCCTAAGGCAGAATCTAAACCAACGTTATTATGATTTCGCTGAGGAAATATGATTTACCGACCCAAAGTAATTCAGTCACTTTAAACTAGATGGCGCACCGAATTCTTGATATCAAAAATTCGAATTCTGAACATGTTATTTACGGAGATGTGATATCCATAATTCAATTCTTGATATCAAAAATTAATTTAGGACGTCAAAAATTCGAATTCTGGACATGTTATTTACGGAGATGTGATATCCATAATTCAATTCTTGATATCAAAAATTAATTTAGGACGTCAAAAATTCGAATTCTGGACATGTTATTTACGGAGATGTGATATCCATAATTCAATTGTTGATATCAAAAATGAATTTAGGATGTCAAAAATTCGAATTCTGGACATGTTATTTACGGAGATGTGATATCCATAATTCAATTCTTGATATCAAAAATTAATTTAGGACCTCAAAATTTCGAATTCTGGACATGTTATTTACGGAGATGTGATATCCATAATTCAATTCTTGATATCAAAAATTAATTTAGGACGTTAAAATTTCGAATTCTGGACATGTTATTTACGGAGATGTGATATCCATAATTCAATTCTTGATATCAAAAATTAATTTAGGACGTCAAAAATTCGAATTTTGGACATGTTATTTATGGAGATGTGATATCCAGAATTGAATTTTTGATATTTAAAATTCAATTTTTGATATCTTTAATTCAATTTTTGATATCCTTAATTTAATTCTTGATATCCTTAATTCAATTCTTGATATCTAAAATAGAATTTTTGATATCTATAAATATTTGAATTTAAGACGTCTTTAAAACAATTTCGGATATCAGAAAATATTATAAGAACATCCAAAAATGAATTAAAGACGTCTTTATTTCATTTAATGACGTCTTTATATAATTTAACATATCTTTAAATATAGAATAAATATTAAAACGGCGTTCCATATATACGTGTAGACAATAGCTGTTTTTTGGCGATACACTGGTTCAAAAACGGTTTGAACCGAAACGTCATCAATTTTGAACCAGTTGCATAAATGACGTCATAAGTCCGTACTACGCTAAAATGAAATGTTTTGAACCACGGACATTTGTCATTTTAAGTTTCTAACCTTAAAAATTAAAATGAACTGCTGTAATAGTAACATCAGAGTAAGTATGTTTTATTTTTATTTTATTTGTATTTAACGGCAATTTATTTTCCATTTCAGCATTTACTAGTTTATTCGGTTTATTAATGATCATTTTGGTACCTTAAATAATATTAACCTAAAAACAAACTGTTTTGAACCGGCTGACAAAACGGTTTGAACACGGTTTAACCGCTTGCGTCAGTGACGTCACCGTTGCAACGCTAAAATGTAATGGTTTGAACCGGGTTAAACCGTTTTTGAACCAGTGTATCGCCAAAAAACACCTAATGAGTTGTTATGAAGCGTATAGATGCAAAAGCTAACATTTGACACATAAGTAGTTTTGAGTAAAACGTTAAATCTATACCAGGATCTTAAAAGATAACCTATCAACTTGCAGTTTTCAAAGAAATTTTTTGTTTATTATTTTAATAAAGTAGGTCTATTATATTGAAATATCTGATTTATTAATAAAAAGATATTTTCTTTAAAAATTACATATGTCTGGTTTTGCTGCTAAGGGTTGAAAATGTGTGCTAATACATCTGATAGTAATTTCGCTATCCGTGTTAATACTAATTTGTTTACTATATTATTATCCTCTCAACATAATCACATGAACGAAGAACCGTAAATTGATTCGTTCAGAGGCAAATACGTGCACCTGCATGCCTAACGCAAATGTCTGCTTTTGCATCTAATAGTCAAGACAGACGACAAAAATTAATGATCATTAAGGGTTAGATATAGTGTGCGTACCTTAAGGTGAGACTGTTGACAGATGTCAAAATTGCATCTATTAACAAAACAGAAAATATGGACTGTAGTAAGCTCGTGATACTTATTGTTTTGTACTGTACGAGTATAATACAATAAGTAGTACGTGCTTACTACAGTCCATATTTTCTGTTTTGTTAATAGACGCAATTTTGACATTATGTCAACAGTATCACTGTAAGGTACGCATACTATATCTAACCCTTAATGATCTTTAATTTTTGTCGTCTGTCTCGGCTATTAGACTAAGACGCCAAACTGTTTAAAGCTTGAAGTTCAAAAATTCGTATATCCTTCATCAATATCTAATAAGAATACATGGCTAACTCAATATATTACAAATGCCAAATGTCTACTTTTGCATCTATACGCTTCACAAGGACAATGTAGAGAACGTAATCATTCTTGGTGACAGCACTAGCTTAGTTGTAAATTGTTTATATCCTATTTTGTTTCTAGATGGCAGTACTAGCATAGCAGCAAATTGCTTGTGTGTGTGTGTGTGTGTAACCTAATTTGTTGTTTAGCTACGAACTAAACGTATATAAATGCAATACATGACTATTTCTATTTTAAATTAATATTTTGCTACACCACTGCACTTTTTAATTTTCCACACGCATATGTTACTATGTCCTAGTAAATCTCATTTTCTACGTTGTCTACATACTCTACATTAATTCTCAATGTTTTCATGATGTACACTACTTAATTGTGTACAACTACGTATATTACATGAGGTATATGTGCCCAACACTGCTTCTAAGGCTCGGTATTTTCATCTCCAGTTAAATAGTCTGTTAACTTAATTGACAGTTAAAAGAAAAAAATATGCTTTGCATCGATACTATAGCATAAGTCGTGGTGCCATATTATTCTTATAACTATAATAGTTAACAGTCAGTTTAACCAGAAATCAAAATACCAGGCCTCGGTCTTTTAACACAACCATGATGACAGAGATAGTACAGTTAATTTAAATTTTTAGTGATGTTTGACAAGATGTGTCGTGGTACTTAGGATGAAATGAAAATTTAATGGTTTTTTTTTTCATTCTTACGAACCTGTTAAGGTGCAACAAACAATTTTTGTTTCAATGGTTTTTTTAATATTATGACTTGTAATTTTGTTTACATGGTTTTTGACTTTTAAGTATTTCTGTCTTTATATTTGATATAATTATTGTATTTTTTGTAATTCAGTTTGATTTTGTAGCTCATTGAGATGACCCTGGTAAGGTGAAACGTTGAGGATTCAATAAAATGAATGGCACTGAAACCTTGTAGATATATTCATCCATTATCATAACTTCATAAGAGTCCAGTACAAATTCCTTCGATAATTATTTATATTGATTTGACTATTATTATAGTATTTCTATCAAGTGCAGTCTCCAAAACATATTTAAATAAATCTTTCATAAGTTTCCAATTATTTTTGCAACTTTGTGGAATGACCCTATATTGTAAGTAGGTCAAGTCATGAAACAGTTGTGCTTTGGCGACAAAGGAACCTAAACAAGCCTTAAATGGGTACAGTTAAAGACGCTCGAGTGTCTATAGTCTGTCCTGCATACTGATCGCAGTGGCCCTAAGGGGGATTTTTGCGCTACAAAGATAAAGGACAATCGCAAACAACCCAGGATAATGCAGTAGGCATACTAACTCACGGCTTTTGAGACGGATTTGGTTTAAAAAGGATAAATCAGTTGTATTCTAATTAAATAAATTTATTCAATTTTCCCTTTTAAAGTCATGTTTATTTACTTAGACAAATTAAAGTTGTTATTTTATGGACAATCATTTAAATTTTTTATTTCGCTAGCGTTTTAAAAGTTTTATTTCACTATTGGTTTAAAAACGTCAAATATGTCAACCAAAATTTTTAAAATAAATTCAAATTTTCAACATTTATCAGCCATTCTGCCACTTATACAACGTATGTATTTGATTCATTGTATGTTATATTGAAAAAGTAACATCTGAAACAGTATCAGAAATATTTATTTGAAAGTCTATTATAATAAAGAGTATATATTTATAATCAATATCTTGTTACATCCTACTTTGTAGTATCATATTTTGTAAGTATTTAGCAATGTTTTTATGTATATTTCATTTTGTTATTCTTCTCTTTCATTTTATGGCATCGTGGAGACATATTTTGTTTATCTGGGCAGATGAGGTTTTATTTGCACAATCGTAAAAATCGGCATTCGTTTGTCAAAACTTGCAGAGTGAGTTTTGTTTTGTGATCTTGCGGCTAGAAGTGAATCTTCACCCACGAGTTGGTACATTTTGGCTTAGAATTGGGAGAATTCGCATATTTGAGGAATATTTCTGGTCGCTGTCACATAAAAAGTTTCATTTTTGGCGAAATCTTTCCTCGGCTTAATATCCTTTTGGAGAACTTTTGGAGCAAATATTTGGCGGAAATCGAGCACTTCCACTCCGTGACGTCATTCAGCAGTCATCATCGCTTACGTCACATCTTACGTCATCATCGGCCATTGGAATCTAGTGAGGAGTTTCTATTTTATATTCTACGCCCGCCATTACGGCAGGATTATCCGATTTTTGTATATATCTGGTATTTTGTTCATCCAATTCACTACTCAGTTGTCGGTCTGTCTAATTGTGTGTTAATGTCTATCGGTTGTCGTCGTTCACTTACTAAGTACATAGTTAAACAATTAGAATATTTAAGTGACATTATTGTGTATATTTCAACGAATTATTCAGTATACGTTATTAATTTACAAACTACAAGCGATTTATGTATTATTATTTAGTTTTCGGAGTCATTAACGGTGCACTGATAATCGCTCGCCTTTATTTGAATATAAAACAGTATTTTGGTATATTTCCGGTTGCGAGACTGAATTTATTTATTTGTTGTAAAATTATTTTCACTGGTTTATTCATTAAATTCATTTTATTTTACTCAGTTGAGTGTAGAATTTTTATTGAAAAATCTCCTAAGCCTAATAGCGTGTTATATTTTCTTTTATGGTTCGGCATACAAATGCAGTGGCGCCTAGTAGATTTGCTTGTTCGAATTCTAGGTTCGAACGTTTAGAATCCACCCCCTGGTCTCAGAGCAAGTCTCCCCGAGTTAGTGGCTATGTCGAATTTTATGCAACTATCTTACGTAGTTTTCTGTATTATCGAAGTAAGATCATTTAAAGCTCACTATTAGATTATTTTTTGCATTTTGTGTGACCGGAGATTGAAATAAGACGATTTACTATTTTATTAAAATTACATCTCGCCTAACATAAGTAATTACGTTATAATCTTTGTTATGATCTGTGTCACTTGAGGCTACGGTCCAATAAAAGTAAATCAATAATTTATTAAATAAATATTCATACATTACAGGTATCGAAAACTTCAAGAACAAATTTAACTATGCATTTCATTTCCTCATGAAAAAAGTCAGACCTTACAAAATGTTCGCTTATGAAAAAAAAGTTGCACTTTTAATCACTACCACTTTCAAAGTTTACATTTCTCGCAGCATTAACCAGTGCGTTAAACTGAGACATTTCCTGATCCTCTCATCGATTTTCATATTTACGAATTCACCAGTGCGGTATCCACCAGTTATACTCATGACGAGTACTGCAATAATTCAAGAATTTTTTCACTTATTAAAATTTAATTTTTAAAGAATTAACTTTGCCCGATGCCTCACTGAGAAATCTTAAATCGTCATTGCTCCTAAAGCCTCTTGAATTTGTTTTAACAAACCTTTCCCTTGTAGTGATTCTACAACCATAATGCAAATATTTACAATCTCTCTAAAATAGTTATTTGTGTACCATGTGCGCGAAATGATTGTTTAGAGCATGAGAGTGTAAGTTTTTTTTTGACATGGATTGAACCAAATCAAAAATTACTATATTTGCCGTCAATAAGTATAGACCAGGGATTTCCACACTGTTGTCATATTATGGGCAATATTGAAAATGCTAAGAAGAAGAGGCATCACCGCAAGGCAAGGGAATATCGCGCACAAGGTGCATACAATATTTTTTCTACTACTAAATTTAATATTTAGAAAGTAGGTACAACTATTTAAAAAAAATAACCCCTATTGATATCTTGTCCTTATGACAGATAACAGTTGAATGTTTCAATAAATTTTGACACATGGAATTTTGAATTTTTACACTAGTTTAATACAAAATTTACTAAAATATAAAAATTTATGAATGTTATAAACCTTTTCATAACTTTTTTTGCTCTTGTGTCTCATTTTGGAAGTGTGCGCAAGATAGTGCATGAAATAATGTACATAGTGCACGAAATAATGCTTCCAGTGCATAAAAAAATGCGCCCAGTATACAAAATGATCTGTACAGTGCGTGAAATACATGTTTTTGTGGGTAAGTATAATAATGACATATTTCGT
The DNA here is from genome assembly GCA_943142095.1 of Ophonus ardosiacus. Lineage (NCBI taxonomy): Eukaryota > Metazoa > Arthropoda > Insecta > Coleoptera > Carabidae > Ophonus > Ophonus ardosiacus. Next base: position 17,255,019 of record OW964834.1, read on the forward strand.
ATAGATATTAATGCACAAACATTTTTTTGACAGTTGTAGAAAAATAGTAAATTATACACCCAGGTTGAGAAGACTGTCATTTTTGTCCTAGCGTTGGTCAATAATGGTCTTTTCTGCCGTGGTTTATGTACTACTTTTTCATTACTAGCACTTCTCATTTAAAAAATTTTATATTAATAATAACAATATTTTGACATAAATATCAACTTGCTTCTTATTATTCACGAAAAAGTAAGCTGCATTTGTATTTATATCTGGCGTTTCAGTTTCAATAATTTTTGTAATTATTATAATTATGAGTAGTGAAAATGACCAATAATTACTCTTCCAGAAATAAGACCCGAGGTTCAAAGTGTAAATGATACAGACTATTCAAAAGGCACATATATACCGGCTGTGTGTGAATAAAATGTTATTTTTCTCTTTTTACTGTAGATTCTGACCTATTACTTTTAGAGAAAAGTTGCAAAGAATGAACAACAACAATATGGGACTAAAATTAATAACAATTTCTTTTTATTTTACGAAAAAAAAGCTATTTAAAATTCGCAATATACAGCTTATTTCACAGAGTGCCATTGAATTATTGATGCTTTATTTCTTTTTATTTGACATTTAACTTCTGACATAATATTATTATGATTAAATTTTAATGTTATGGTAATATACCATTCATATACTATACTTTTAATAATTATATAAAATTAGTTATTTATAAAAATGGCACTCGTAAATTTGCTGTAAATTGCGAATTTTAATTTGCCTCTTTTTGTAAAATAAAATGATATTGTGATTAATTTTAGTCTCATATTGTGTAGTTTTTAATTCTGAACAACTTTTTGATTTACAACTTTTCTCTAAATTTAATACGTCAGTAACTATAGCAAAATGATAAAAATAACATTGTATTCCCTACATTACCGATTTCAAGTACTCTATTAGTGTGATACAATGGTGTATACTGTACATAGATTATTTAAAAAGGAGCATTATTGATCAAATTATTTTAAAAATCACCAGGAGTCGTTGTGAACGACATGGGACGAATTTTTAAGAAAGAATATTTGAAAATGTTAATAATAATCTAGATTTGCCGTAAAATAATATACTTTTTTACACAGGAAGAAACTCATGTTTGCTTGTTTGTTAGTTGGTTTATTTGTTCGTTATTTCGCAATTTCTTACAATATTTAAATATAATACTTCGTTCCTTATGTTTCATTTTACATGAGACAGGCAATTACATTGCTGTCAATTAAATGTCAAGTTGTAACCGTGGATATGACGAATCCAATGTTTCACGTTAAAAAATACTACGATATATATATATATATATATATATATATATATATATATATATATATACCGAGAGTTTTTTTTTTATCAATGCACATGGGCATATGTTATTACCATAGTTACATTGAAAATGATTGACAGCAATGTATTATCGTGTTTTTTTAACTCTCGCTAAGAGAGGTATTGGAATCCTGCTAAAAATCACATATCCAGATTTTAATGAATAAGCACGTTTCAAGGTCCCTACAATCCGATTTTAACATTTTTACAATGATGTGTGTGTGTGCGTGTGTGTGTGTGTGTATGGATGTGTGTATGGATGTGTGTATGGATGTGTGTGTATGGCTGGATGTTGGACGGACGATTCCTCAAAAACTATAAGACAGAAGACTATGAATTCCTTAATCTGACATTCCTGGGAAGAGCTGAAAAGGTTTTGGTAACAATTGAACAACTGGAAGTAGTTGTTTTTAAAGGAAATTCTTCCAAATATTAATTTTTGAAAATTTTTGATATTACTAATTTTGAAGAACAAAATTCTACACCTGATACATTTAAATTTTTTATTCTATCTTCTATAAATTTAGAGATAAAGACGCTATAATATATAGAATATCGGGATATGACAAGTCGAGTAGGCGAAACTACACTGAGGAAACCAGTTGACAAATTCCAATGTTTATAACATAGTTTGTAAATGACATAGGTCAGTCTCAAAAATCAACAGTTTTAATGACATTTTGATAGCTTTTTCTGGGAAGTATATTTAATCTTTCTTATTGTTTTATTAATTAAATATTTGTAATATGCATATATCCATCAGAAATACCGCTAATCTGGTTAATGAATTGGAAGAATCTGTGACATTTAGAAACTTCCTCATACAATGAAAAATAGATATAATTAGAATTATATGTGCAGAAGACATGTTAAATACAATCAAAAACAATATTTGGGTAAATTTCTGTATTATTTTGTTATAAAACGGCGGTTCGATAGCAAAGTGCAATACAATAATTATATAGCCTAATATGGAAATGGCGAGAGGTCTTGTGCTGGCCACAACAGATTTTTTTTTAAAACTGGACATAGGACGTCACATTTAGTATAGTTGTCAAAGTGATCAAATTGTCGTATTACAAAATGTATACAGTTGAAGAAAAAGTTCAAATTGTAAATGGGTATAATTATAACATGAGTCTACGACAAGTGTCTGACTTATGTGCATTAACTTTTAATAAGCGACCCATTCCAACAACTGTAAGAAAAATTTACACTTATACGTAAAACAATATAATATAATTTATATTAATTATTTCTTGTCTTAGGCTTATGTTGGAGTGTAGAATTATACCATACAATTTGAACTTTTTTTCAACTGTATACATTTTGAAATATGACAATTTGTGATTTTGACAATTATACTAAATGTCACGTCCTATGTCCAGTTTAAAAAATAAAATACGCGACAATACATTGCTGTCAATCATTTTAAATGTAACTATGGTAAAGACCACAGATCACAGACACTATTATAGATAGGAAACTGTAATGCTGCAAACCGGTACTATAAGTACAGCGCCCCCTGGTCGTGGGAAGAACAAGTTTCATGTATAGGAGGCGGGAATTTTGAATTGATTCGAATTCAACAACTTAATATTTAGTAATAAATTTGAAGATCTCACAATGAGCCGATGTTGAAATTTATTTATATCAAGTATTAAGCTATTAAATTATATACGTTATATTTTATATTTATAATAAAATGAGTGAAATAGTAAATTAATAATACAAACTATTTAACTTGTTAGAGTTTTAATTTTTTAATAATTTTTCGTATTTCTTCTGTGCTATTTTTTTTATTATCGCTAATTACACAATTTTTCAAAATTTTCTTTCCAATTAATATTCGGTGTTGAACATTTGAAAATAATTTTTGGAATTTGGAAATCAATGTAAAGTAACGTCTGTAAAATATATCAACAATTAATACCGAGCTTGCAAAATACTAATTATGCATCTAAGAACTAATAAAGTACACATATTAATACACATCTGTCGCAATGCAGTCTGGAATTACAGAAATTGATGCGCGGCATGATGTCTCTTTCACAAAAGTTTTTTCACATACAATATCTGATGATAAACTGTTTACTGTTTATATCACAAATAATCACAAATATCACAAATAATCACAAACAACCACAAATAAATGTGTATATATCATAAATAAACAAAGCCACAACTAAATTCAAAAATATGTCAACCAATTCAATAACAATCTAGCTGTCAGTAAGCTGTCATTTTCAAATTTGAAATAAAATTTTATATACTAACGCCATCTAAACGGGGGAAGAAAAGTTATAATGTTGGCCCGCTTTGTCTAATAGGAGATTCCACCGCATGGTAAAGACATACGCCCATGTTCACTGATAAAAAACTCTCGGTATATATATATATATATACCGGGAGTTTATTTTATCAGTAAACATAGGGTATATCATTGCCATAGTTACGGTATGAATGTTTGACAACAATGTATTGAAGCGTTTATGAGTAAACATAGGCGTTTAACATAGTGTCCGGCTAAAAATGTAACCATGATAATAGTACATTATATCTTGTACATTATTTAATATTAATTACTTTAATAATATTGCAAAAATTGCAATAAATTACAAAAATTGTCAAATAAATAATTGTTTCAGTTTTTTATTATGCAATATGAAAAGATTTTCAAATGTCTCCATGGCGCAGTGGTCATAACACTAACGTCTGAAATTTTTGGTTGGGGTTCAATTCCCCATTGGGGTAATTATTTTATTTTTTTTACATAAAAATTGTTGAATTTTTAAAAATCAGTTTATATTTCCATATTACAATCATTTAAAAATAATAATAACATTGTAATAAATAAAGAGAAAATGATTGAGAATAATTGATTACAATAATCAAAATATTGATGTAATAACAATGCATTGTATTTTATTTGATAAATACAGTCATCGACCTTTAAACTAATAGACGCAGCGTACGAGCAAAACGCTTGTCCCGCCATAACGGTACAGATACAGTATCTCTATCCTTCAACAGTACGGAAGTTAAGAAAACTTGGCAAAATAAAAAATTTGATTTGTCCCTACTTGTTATTGCATAATAATAATAAATATTATATATTTTTAATATAATCTTTATATACATATGTATATTATTGGGGACAAGTAATAATTAATAAGAACTTACATATGAAATGACACAGCTGAACCGCATACTTACTGCTGACTGCACGAAATACACTGTTTCCCCATTATTTTGCCGCACACACACCTCACAACACATATATTTACGTATATATTGACAGAAATAATTGTAAATGTTCTCCAAAAAGGTAAATAATACGCAGTCACGAAACGTCAAATGTAGATTTTGACAACTATTTAGTGATAGAGAGCGATGTATAGAGGTTTACATATGTCTGAAAAAGATGTACAATGAGTACGAACATATGCGCAGTATGCTTTAACTGAGAACATTCGTACTGTTGAAAGACAGAATGTATATTTCTATCCTTTTATGTTGGAGCATTATTCTAACAATAAAAGAATAGGAGACACTTGGTCCATTAGTTTAAAGGTCGATGAATACAGTAAAGACATAATATTTGCACTAATGTATTATATTTCAGTTATTTTTATTAATATCAAAGGAAATACAATGCATTGTTATTGCATCAATATTTTGATTATTGTAATCAATTATTCCCAATTATTTTCTCTTTATTTATTACAATGTACTGAGGCCCATTGGACTGGGGTCCAATTAATGTGATCTTTTGCCCAACGTAACCTATCCCTTTTTTGCTTTTTAGTAAGCAAAGGTTTCTCTTTTGCCTGAAAATTGATGTGACTTGACTCTACAGAAACAAAAATGCAATTAGATTTACCTTGCAGGTCCCGTAACCCATTTTTATTGCTGTTCGGTTGCAAGAGGACTTTGAAAATTGTTTTGATGTTGCTTGACTCCACAAAATACTTAATTCATGATAATTAGAACGCCGGTTTTGTTGTATAATTCGACGTAAGGCTCTTCGGTTAATATCAGTAACTCCAGATTTCCTTCCAGGATTAGGCTTTTTTTGCAACAGATTTGGTTTTAAATAGCTTAATGATGTTGCGAATTGTGTATCTTGACGAAGCAACAATTTTTCCGATTTCAGACGCAGATTTTCCCGATTGCGACAAGGAAACGATTATTTTACTCACATCTTCAGTAACAGGCTTACCTCGCACCATTGTAACAACAAATCTCGAGCAAATTTGCTTTAATAATATTCTGACAAGAGCAAGAACTACTGCAAGTTGTCAAATACTTTCAATTGTTTCGTAACTTGAAGGTAATATGATTATTATTTGTGCGTTAAATTACACCAAGTGCGAGTAGGTATACGCCTTTTTAAATATTTAGCGAGTTTCTCTAATAATTGCCACAAATGTTGCAATTTATATAAGAAGAAATAAGAATAAGTATAAATGTAAAAAAAATCATAATGTAATTGGATGCAGCTTCTCCAGTTGAGCACAAGTATAAGAAATGTAATTTTTTATGACAGGGCCATCACTTATGGGACATGGCTCGTTTATATACAGGGGTCTCTCAAATAGGGGGACATGGCTTAACCACAGATTCCTGAGGTTAAATAAGACGATTTAACTATACTTGTTTCTACCGGAAAGTGTACCATTTAGCTTTAAAGTTCTTCAAAAAAAAAATTAATTTTGCTTATAATAACAGAACGCTTTATACGATTTGGATGATATTTGGTATGACAGTATATATGGTTATCAGTAATCCTTTAAGGTGATACTTGTTATTATTAGTGAGCCACTAGTGTATAAAACTTAGGTGTCCCAACATTGATTAGACCGTAACTTTTTAATGGCCACTTCGATAACATAAAATGATTATTTTTTTCGGAAAGATACATTCAATAATAAACTTTTCTCTCTCTGTTTAATATGTGATATCTGTTACGGTTCAGACAGAAAAAAATAAAACCTGAGTGACTGCATCGTGATTTTTTTAAAAATAAATTTAATCTAGCAGTCTATCCAAATGTCAAACACCTAATTTCTAACTAGTTTGAGTTGTCACGGTAATTGCCGTTATTTATTTATTTTCATTAACTATCAGTTATATATATATACAGTATGCCCCCGGATTGAGTTTACAAGAGGAAAAAAATATTTTATTTTTGATTTTACGAAAAAATGCCAAGGAAGAAAAATTTTTGCTTGAATTAAAACGCATGTTCCAGTTATTAAAACTTTTAATTAATGTAAGGTTCTTTTAATGTAACGTTTTTTCGTATTTTGTCCTAATAATACAGTTATTACATTGAATCTAACATGATTTTAGTTAGCTTTGAAATATTGACAAATGATTATTAATTCTAATTTCAGATAAAATAGAGTTAATTGGATAAAATACAACTATTTTGATTTTCGGGTTTTTTTTCTGCATTATTAGGAAGACAAAATACGAAAAAAACGTTATAATAAAAGAACCTTACATTAATTAAAAGTTTTAATAACTAAAACATGCGTTTTAATTCAATAAAAAAATTTTCTTCCCTTGGCATTTTTTCGTAAAATCAAAAATAAAAATTTTTTTCCTCTTGTAAACTCAATCCGGGGACATACTGTATATCGCAATGAAAATAAATTCTATATATCACAATAAAAATTGTGTTTATATGTATTAGGCAAAATATATATACATATATATACCGTGAGTATTTTTTAACGTGAAACATTGGGTTTGTTATATCCATAGTTACGATTCGACATTTGATTGACAGCAATGTATTTCCGTGTCCCATTTAAAATGAAACATAGGGAACGAATTTGACATTTGATAAGACGTCAGTAGAGGTTAATTTTGTAATTATACCTGCTTTCCAAATTAAATTTAGTGTACCTTGTGCTCGAGTGATTTTCTAACTTGGCCAAATTTCTTGCAATATTTAAATATAATACTCTATAAAAAACATTCCCTATGTTTTCAATGAGACAGGCAAATATATTACTGTCAATCAAATGTCAAGTCGTAACTTATAGGAAAATTCAGCGGTTATCTGTCATATTGACAAGACGTCATTAGAGGTTAATTTTGTTTAAATAATTATACCTTTTTTCTAAAAATTAAATTTAGCTGCAAAAAAAATATTGTGTGCCCGAAATATGTTTAGTGCTCTCGAGTGGTTTCCTGACTTAGCTAAATTTCTGACTTAGCTACCATCTGTCAAATTCGTTCCCTATGTTTCATTTTAAATGGGACACGCAAATACATTGCTGTCAATCAAATGTCAAATCGTAACCATGGACATGAAAACCCAATGTTTCACGTTAAAAAATACTCACGGTATATATATATATATATATATATATATATATATATATATATTACAAAAAAATTTAATTTGGCCCAAGCGGATCCTCATACTACGGACATATGCAAATAATATTCTAATTATTACCTTTTCGAAGTTTGAACTATAAGTAAATGGATAAAAAAAATATCATAAATTAATATTTAAGACGTTAATAGTAATTTATTTACTAAATCATCATTTAATCCGCTTGTTTAATAAATAACTATTACTTTGTGGAATCCTGTTGTCTTAAAATTATTAAAAATGTGTATATTTTATCCTATTTTGTGAATAATCCTAAAATATAATGTAGTTCTACTAAAAGTCTAAAATACATTTGTCTATTAAATTCATCTTATATATGAACAAAGAAAAAATAACACAAACAAAAATAAAAAAATATGATGATATATAATTATAATTTGATATTGGCGCCTTTGTATTCTGTGATGAGGTGGGAATTAGAAGGGTTAGCATATTATCCAGATTAAAAGACAAAACAATTCATAATCTCTCGGGTTACAGTATTGACTTCAAACATTAGCATTCCTTACAATGAGTGAGGGCATGGAGGTAATCTGCTCGCGAGGAAGGACGCAAGCAGTGTCTGCTTTGATTCCGACCTCGTTGCCGAGACCATGAATTTGAAAGTTTTTGTTCAGCGAAAGAGGCGTTGTTTTTCTTTCAAAGTCTATCAAGCTGGTAGACATTGTTTCTTAATTTGTTGTTTTAGTAATAGTTTGTAATTATTCTAATTTAGACTCGGTTATTATTATTAATTACTGGCAATAATTATAGATACAAAGGGTAGTAACACAAGTTCATTAGTTTTTATTTAATATCTCTACGATTATTTGTTTCAAAGCTATAGCTATTTCAAATTACCGTAAACAACACTGACATCATCTACACCGGGTGCCGAGTAGGTACCTACTGCTATAGTGCACCGTGTGTTTATCTTGACAAATTGAATTGAATAGTTTATTCATTTTATATGATACATATTATATATATTTATTTACAATATTGCACATTTTATTGCTGCTGTTATAGGGCATCATAGCCCTCTTCAGCATAGTTGAAATGACACCTTATTTATTTAAAAAAAAAGACTAGACATTTGTTAGTTCAAAATTATGTTATTAGGAGATGGCCCGGGATGTCGAAGCGTTCTTCAACTGCAGCGCGCAATGAAATTGGCGGGTGTCTGTATTTATACTTCGGCTTGCGTCTCAGCCGTGGCAGCGGGGCACCCAGTACCTCCAGACTGGGTCCCTCCTCCAAGATGTTCCTCTATGCAAACTTCCCCTGCATCTCCCGAATGCGGTCCTGGATGTTGTCCGCGCCTGTCCGTTCGAACACCAGGGCGGAAGGGAACAGCCATGGTAGATCTTGTGTTCGGCGTAGGAATCGCCGTTCGTGCTGCGTGAGCGGCTGCAGCTGATGGGAGCGAGCGTCCGAGTAGCGTACGGCGCGGAAATCGGCAAGCGGACGTACAAATGTTTTGTAAGTGTGCATCAGTACGCCGCGACTGCAACCCTGGAGCTTGTTACGGAGACAGCCGATGAGTGCTGTTCGTTGTCGTATGGATAGAAGACATTTCCGGATATCGGTTGCCCTTGCCCAATTCATGTTCTTATTGAATATGGCGTCGAGGTATGTGGCGTTGCGCTGCTCTTCGATTGTTTCGCCGCATAGTCGGACGCTGACATGGTCTTGTCGCACGTGGCAGTCTTGGAACACTACTGGTTGAGATTTTTGTGGATTCACCTTGATCCGCGAGTGTCACATCCATGTCTCGAGTTCGGTGAGGTAGGTTTGTAGTAGGTGTGCTGCATTCCTGGATTCGGCGGCTGTTGCCCAGCACACCATGTCGTCGGCGTACTGCTGCTGCTTGATGAAGGAGTTTCTCGACGCAGAATGTCTTGTCAGTATATAAGGAAGAGTAGTTGCGACAACCCTGTCCTCAGCGTGAATTCTTCGGATATGGTGGTTTTGACTTTCGAGCAGGCCTTTCGCTGGTATGGGAACACGCACCAGCTGCACGGTAAGTTCCACTTGGATTAGCTTCCGCAGTAGCCTAGCATGCCACACCTTATCAAAGGCGCGATCTAGATCCAAGAATGTAGCGACAACACATTTCTTGGAGTTTAACGTGTTGGTGATGTTAGTGGCCAGCCGCAGTTGTGCATTTTGAACAGAGTGCTTTTTCCTGAAGCTATATTGATGTTGGGGTATGATTCTTCTATCTTCAAAGACGGCAGATAATTTTTTAGCGATGATGCACTCGTACACCTTCCTCAGAGTATTCAGCAGGAATATGGGACGGTATGAAGTGGGGTTTGCCGGTTTTTTCTAGGTTTAGGGATCATTATAATAAGGGAAATTCCCCAATAGGCTGGATGATAACTTATTAGGAAACAGAAGTTCAGAATAAGGGTAAGATAGGAAATAGCGTTGGCAGGAAGGTTTTTGAGTGTTTTAAAGGATATGCCGTCACACCCTGGTGCAGATTTTCCTTTCCTGGAGGCGATGACTTCGAAAACCTCTTCCTCTGCGATTGGCGTTGTATCATGAGTGATGGGCGTCTCAGCTAAGCACGTTGCTACAATCTTATTGGTTTCTCTCCAAAAGTCCTCTGGAAAGGATGGATCAACTGGTACTTCGTGAATGTCTCGTAGGTTATTCGCAAAAAGAGAGACTTTTTCTTCGTGCGTCACGGCTGTTGTGTCACCGTGTTGGAGGGCGTGCTCCTGTTTGGAGCGTTGGCCTGTCAGAGTCTTGAATTTCGCCCAGAATTGTGCGCCGTCTCGAGGGTCTAGCTCGGAACAAATTTTGTTCCAGCGCTGTTGGCGGTGGATGGAGATGGCACGTCGAATCATGGCGTTCATGCGATTCTATTGCGTCTTCAGCTCGGGTTCCCTGGTGCGGGCGTACATGCGGTACCGGCGACGATTGTCTTTGATTAGCTGGACGATATGGCTTGGGAGCGGAGGCTTGTCGCAGCGGATCCATTCCTCAGGCGTCGCGACGTCGATGGCTGTCCGGATGGCTTTGGTGAGGCTGCCTACTGCTTCGTCTGCCTGGGCGATTGTCGGTGGGTCGGGGATTTGCTAACACATTAATTCTCTGAACAACTTCCAGTTTGTGTGATCGACAATGGAGCTTCCGTTATGGCATATGTAGGTCGGAGAGTCGTTGAATATTCGCTGTATTGGTAGTTCTAATAGGAATTCAGCGAAGCGCCTGCCGTTGGTGTTAGTTGCAGTATCGCCCAACTCCACGTGCCTGGCGTTCAAGTCCCCGATGATGATGGCTCATTTTAGAGTGCTTGCAAATGCAAACACCGCTCTAGAGACGTGCGTGGTTGAACGGCAGTAATAGCACAGAACACTGGCTCTTCCTAAGCTGGATTAGAAAGTGCACCCTACGATGTTAAGGTTCTCGATTTCTTCAGGCAGAGTCAGAGGAACACTAGGCGTTGAGTTTTTAATTAGGAGCACGACTACACCGTGCTTGTCTGGATCACGGTCACGTAGATAAATGCTGTACCCTGTGATGTTGAAACGGCTGCTGGGCATGGTACGCGTCTCCATGACATCGAGGACATGAACGGATTTTTGAGTTATTAAGTTTTCTAGAAGGTCATGTCGGAACGTAAGCGAGCTTACGTTCGCTGCTCCAATTCTGATAGGTTTGTAATCCATAAACGAATGACGGGTAGCATACGAAACAGTAAGCTTGACCTTGAACAGTGAAGCCGCTAGTGTGAATCATATGCTTCTCGACGCTCAGTCTTCGGTCTGGAGCAGCATTCAGCGTGGCAAGAGTGACGAGACGCAGCACGTTGTATGTGCTCGCGGTTGTGTGCATAAAATGTTGAGGTTTTTAACCCTCGAGATGTAAGGGTAAAGAAAGCTCTTTCGGCGTCATGGCGTGAGACGGCAAGTTGCAGACCTATGCAACTTAAGTTAGAAGTGAGTTGTTGTTCCAATTCGATGGCCTCTCCGTATGAAGTTGAAATGGAACCTGTCCCTTAGGCTCAGTGAAAGGCGGCACGCCTTGCTCAGAGAGAGCTGGCGATGCTGGTGAGTCCGGAATGGTGGGGCTCCTGGCGGCTACATGACTGTAGTTGGTTTTGCAGCCGGATGAAGAGAGAATATGCGAGCTGCTAGTTGCACAGCCGACAGCCGGCGGGCGCTGCGACTTGCCAGCTGATAAGTCGGCAGTAGGCGGCCGGAGTGGTTTGCTTGGAGCGCGTCTCTTGTCTGGTGGGCTGAAGGTCTTCTTCTTTCGCCGGGCAGATGTCTCCTTAGAGGAGCCAGAGCTGGAGCTGCTGCGCCTGTCGGATGAGGAATCATACGTCGGGATTGGAAGCATTTGGCTGCGGCGTCGCTTGTTCCGCACTGTCTCATAATCCATCTGTCCGAGGTCTTCAGCAGTAGCGTCAGAAGCCATCGTACCGAGCGTCTTGAAAAGGACGGATTTTGCAATAATTGCAGCAACCACTAGCTCGCTGGGTTACTCAAACTGTAAACCAGTTCAGAGGCCCGAGGAACAACGAGTTAGAAGTCAGAGAGAACGTACAGGTAGCTGGAGTCCGATCACTGATGATTATCTAGACAAAGTATTTGCAGTTTATTTAATAGAAACTTGTGTTTTTGTATACAATGTTTGTAGGTGTTAGAATTTTGAAACATTAAAATGCCTAATTATTATGTTTATGGTTGCACACATAATATAAAACAAAAAATAAAATGTTGTTTTTTATAGAATACTGGTCAAGAACAAAAACGTGATTTGTATCGGGCTTGGATAAATAAAATTAATAAGGAAAATTTTATTTACTTAACGTTTTGTAGTGTGCAATACACACTTTTTAGAATCAAACTTTGATTCGTCATGTAAAAATAATCCGTTTTTCTTTCTTACATAATGGTATCCAAGCATTTACCCAATAAAAAAATTGGGTGTAAGATACAAACAGTGGCATACCTAAGTGAAATAGAGCCCAGGGCAAGGATTGCGCCCCCTGTCAACAATGTAAAATCAAGATGAATTCTTCCTCGCTTTAGTGTAGCGAGATAAATGGCATCTGTATTATATAATGATCAATTTTAAAGAAATGGTTGAAATTACTTAAGAATATTCATATATTCTTAAGTAACTTGAACCATGAATGAATCAGCACAATAACAAAATAACTATCAATATACCGGGTGTCTACTTGAAATCCGTAATATAGGGAATACAATGTTATTTTTTATATTTTGCTAGAGTTACTGACCTATTAAATTTAGAGAAAAGTTGTAAATAAAAAAGTTGTTCAGAATTAAAAACTACACAATATAAGACTAAAATTAATCACAATTTCATTTTATTTTACGAAAAAAAAAAAACGCAAATTAAAATTCGCAATTTACAGCAAATTTCAGAGTGCCATTGAATTAATCATGTTTAATATTTTTATTTGAGATCTTATAACTCTACTCTTGTCAATAAATAAAAAATAAGTATAATTAAACACAAAAAGGGACTAAAAATGATTCATGAATGGTATATTATAATAAAAATTAATTATAATAATATGTCAAATGTTAAATGTCAAATAAAAACAAATAAAACATCAGTAATTCAATGGCACTCTGAAATATGCTGTAAATTGCGAATTTTAATTCGTGTGTTTTCGTAAAGTAAAAAGAAATTGTGATTAATTTAGTCCCATATTGTGTAGTTTTTAATTCTTTTTTATCTACAACTTTTCTCTAAAATTAATAGATCAAAAACTACAGCAAAATGATAAAATGAACATTATATTCCCTACCTATATTATGGATTTCAAGTAAACACGCGGTATATATTTAGGAACATTTTTAACATTAATATCAGTCGAGTATAAGTACCATTAATACATTTTTTTTTTTTTATTTATAATGTAAGTTTAAAATTTAACAATCTGTTAAGATAAAGTACAGAAATAACGTGAGTTATTTTCCTGGGTTCTTAGATTGCAGTATATCATGTTTTATGTGATTATAGAAATAAGAAAAATGATTGTAAATAATATGACCTTGACCACACTACATACGCACAGTAATCAACAGTTTTTACACTTTAAATTCTGGCACCCAAGTTACATGCTGATACCAAGGGCTTCAAGCGTCGCCCTCTTGGTTCTGGCGCCCAGGACACGTGCCTTGTTTGCCCCACCCCTAGGTACGCCACTGGATACAAAGCTAGACAGTGTTGTTTTACATTTTTAACATTTTTTTTCTTGTAGCATCTGCTTTGACAATTTGCTATTTAGCTGTTTTTAAAGCATGTCTTCAAAAAATAATATTTCAAAAAATTCTTCATTTGTAATAGTCCAGGAAATATACTGAAAAACACCACGAACATAAAAGAAATTGTAAAATACCTTTTTAAACGGAATCCTTTTCAGAAAAATGCGCTGAACAACGCATCAAAATTTACCGGATATGGGATCTCTCGCCAATTGTTAAAAATGGCGGCATATTTATGGTTGTGCTCATTTTCTCGAAAACAATAATTGTCCGTATTAAAATTTTACAAGAATACAAAATTAAAGGCCAATATTTTTTATACAAAAAATGGTTCTTACGTTTTTTACTTAGGACGAATTGCCAAAGAGTTTGGTTAGGAAATTACGATTTATGACGGATATTTAAATTATATAAAAATAACCAATATTACGTATTTAATACTTAGTCTAATAGGTTTTACCATTTATAACAGTTTACATTCTTCGTGGGACCGAAAGAAACAAATTATCGATGATTTTTAAATAATTTTTGTTAACGCTTTCCTAAAAATTCATCCATCACTCTATCGCCCGGTATGATAGCCCGGATTAAAAATTTGAATTAAGCATGAAATTCTCTAATAATTACACTTACATATAGGTTGGTGACCCACTGCTGAATAAATGACATTAATTTATATAATCATACTTTAATAATTTCGTAGTTCCCAAATTATTATTTGTAAAAGTTTCAAAAAACGTTCTGGACTGGAGTAAATTTTTTATTTGAGTCTGCAAGCAAAATTAATCTTGCATGCTTTGTATGTGTATCGAAAATCACTCCAAAAACAATAGCTATGGAATTGAATCAAATATATTAACGAATGTTTAACAACTTATCTGCCAAATTAGGTTAGTTTAATTTATTGTAATTTAAGTTCAAGAGAACAATTATCTATTTAAATTAATAGATCATTGTTTACTTGAACAGATATTACAAATAATGCCTAACAAAAATAACCTAATTTAACTTCACAAATAAACCGTTAAACATTTCTTAATTAATTGTTTCTATTTCATGGCTACCAATATTTTTTGGTTGATTTATTTCTTAATTTTTGCCATTACACAGTATGCAATATTGTTTACGTACAACTGCATTGAAATTGTTTGTCTACATCTGAATTATCATGCAGATTACACGCTGCGGGCGGTAAAGTAGTACATGCGGGCGGTACACTTGACATTTAAAAAATTTAAAGTTCAAAGTAGTTTCACATTCGATTTCTTGTTAAGTTGCATAGATATTACTTCTGGTTTTATGTTTCTACATTTCGACAGCAAGGTGCTGTCTTCTTCAGGTTTTTATAATAATAACAAGATAAATAAATATGTAGTCAAGACTACAAGTATATAAAATCAAAGGTGCATTGATAAATGGTATTACATAAAACATACAAATAAAAAAGAAAATTACAATCGAATAACAGAGTACCATGATTTATTTAGTTCATAGCCTGTGTTAAGATTGATATTATTAGGTGACTTCTGGATTTCAATAGCTTCTCTTATAAATCTTCTTTTCTTATAACTTATTTTATATAATATTTTAACGTTATTAAAAAAGAATTTATATTTATTTTTCACAAACTACTTTTTATAATACTGATTTACTCACATATGTATACCTGATTGTTTTACCGTGTCCGCTTGGCCTCTTAAAATAAAAATATGAATTTATTTTCCGTACGCCAGAGCGTACACAAATAGCGGACACATCTCTCAACTGTTACTATAAGACATATCAAAAAATCAAGCTAGTCAAAGTATCCTAGGGCGCCACAGCAGACACAATATTCAATGCTTCTTCCAATACATTTTGTCTGCTTGGCGTAAAGCGAAAAAAACGCTGGCGGACACCGGTGTCAGCCTTGGCGCTCAACGAAATATCACGATGTCCGCCATGGCAGCGAAGGTATTAAAAAAAATCTTATAAATATTATTTGTTGGTATAAGACTCACTTTTCGGCTGCGAGCCGCTGTTTTAGAATGCAGATAGAAAACACTTGACTTTCCAAAATATAAACACATTCCTAGAAAAATAAACAACTCTCGACCCTCCAACCCTTGGAGGCTGGATGGCTGGGTCAGTTGTGTTGTGACCAGTGTGCTATGCAAATGTGTGCGTGTCAACAAGACGAGCAGTTTGCTGTAATGAAAGGTGAGTGATTAGGCTCACAGTCATTCTAATTATTGTACAGGTATGACGATCGAGTGCAAATCAACATATGCTTGATTGATATGCTTATACATAGTTTGTGAATCGGGTACATACTGGAGAAACACCAAGTGGGTGTGGGACCCACAGGCCTCTGGGAGGTCGAGCTCTGGGAGTTCAACATGTCTGGGACCTATGTTGGTGGCTATGGTACCCGCTAGTGACACCAAATGAGAGGCTGAGATCCACGAGAACGTCTGGGACGTTAAGGATAAACCTGGGGTTTATTATGATAGGTCGGAGACCTATGTGTGATCGTAAGCTAAACTCTCATGATGGGTCTGGGACCCATGGCCTCTTGGAGGCCGAGCTCTGGGAGCTCAACATGTCTGGGACATGCGTGGCGACGGTACCGCTAGTGGCTTAAAGTGACAATTCACAAGAGCCGTATTCAAGCAAATTGTCCCTGCACTAGGTGCATACTTTTGCGGATAGGGGTACTGGAACACACGAGGTGCTAGGCCGCATTGAATATGCGGGGCGCCTGCCCAGGTCTGGGACTTGGGGATAAACTTATTCCTGTCCCCCCCCCCTCCTATTTATAATAATAATAATAATAATAATAATAATAACAATAATACTTTATTTCCAGCGATATAATAAATACATATGGAAAATGTCAAGAATTACAATTATACGAATGAGGATTGGGAAGGACGTACGACATACAGTCATTTTCCTTAGTCATTGGTATTGAAAAATTCTTCTAAATTGTAAAAGGATTTTTC
The DNA here is from genome assembly GCA_943142095.1 of Ophonus ardosiacus. Taxonomy (NCBI): domain Eukaryota; kingdom Metazoa; phylum Arthropoda; class Insecta; order Coleoptera; family Carabidae; genus Ophonus; species Ophonus ardosiacus. Next base: position 17,272,013 of record OW964834.1, read on the forward strand.
TATTAAATAATTTTTTAATTTTGTTTTAAATAAATTTTGAATTTTTGTTAAAGATGCAGGAAGATTGTTAAAGATCTTTTTGCCAATTATATTAGGTGCTCTCATATTTGTGACATATGTAGTGTAAGGAATTCTGAATTTGTTTTTCTGTCTTGTATTAAATTTGTGAATGTCACTGTTTAAGGTGAAGGTAGTTTTTTTGCTATATATGTATTTGCAAATTTCAAATATAAATAGAGATGTCAAAGTTAATATTTTATGTTTTAAAAATAAGTCTCTACAAAGAGAAAGTAGAAGGAATACCAAAAATATTTCTAATTGCGCGTTTTTGTGCTATGAATACTTGCTTAGCAAGGGGTGAGGAGCCCCAGATATATATGCCATATCTCAAATGGGATTCTACTGATGCGTGATAAAACATTAATAGGTGCGAGGCCCCAAGGGAGTTACGAAGATAGCGAATCTGATAACATGCTCGATTCACAGCTGTGATGATATTTTCACAATGTGGACGCCAGCACATTGTCTCATCAATAGAAATACCTAAAAACTTGGTTTCTTTACATTTTTCAAGATGGTTGTCATTCAAATTGATATTCAGATTATCATAATTTATACTATGGGAATTATGAAACTGTAAATATGTTGTTTTGGATCCATTTAAATACAGATAATTATCATTAAACCACTGTAATAATAATTGCATACCAGTATCACATTTATGTTGTAAATGAGCTTCATCATTGGCAGAAATGAAGATAGAAGTGTCATCGGCATAAAGAGTTAGGGTTATCCCATCCAATTTGCAATACTCACTAATGTCATTGATATATAGAATGAATAACACGGGAGCTAAAGCGGACCCCTGTGGGGTTCCAATGTTAATGTTAACAATATCAGAGTGAATATTGCAAAGTGTCTCATTTTCTTTGTATCTTAGAGAAACGAATTGTTGTCTATTACTTAAATAACTTTTAATCCAATGAAGAGGTATACCTCTTGTGCCGTAAGCTTCTAACTTATTCAGAAGTCTGCTGTGATTTAAACAATCAAAAGCTTTTGTAGTATCACAAAAAACTCCTACGGGTTTTTCCCCTTTTTCAAGATGCGATACTATTTTATCATATGTAAAATGTATTGCATCTAGTGTAGATAAATTAGATCTGAAACCAAATTGATTTTGGATTAGCGTATGATTAGTTTTTAAAAAAATCATTAAGTTTGGTTAAAAAAATATATTCAATTTTTTTTTTTAATATTGAGGCCACTGCAATAGGTCTAAAATTATTTAAATTTTCTTTATCATTCTTTTTATATACCGGAATTATCTTACTTAATTTAAGGGATTCGGGGAAAATACCAGTGTTAAATGATAAATTTATTAGGTACGATAAGGGTTCAGCTATAAAATCAGATGCTAATTTTATTATAGAACTAGGTTCCTCATCTGGACCTGCAGACTTTTTGTTTTTAAGTTTATTGTGGATTATACTGATTATTTCCGATTCGCATGTTGGAGAGAGAAACAAACTATTATTATTAAATGATATGCTTAAATCACTATTATTGGACTTTGGAATAAGTTTTAGAGTATCCATAGGTGCATTCTTAAAGTGAGCGTTGAAACAATTTGCTATCTGTGTGGGGTCTTCTACGCATCCATTTTGTGTATTTATTTTAGTGATATAAATATCTTGTTCTGATTTATTTTTATTGATAAATTGCCACGCACTCCTTGTAGGATTATCTGAACAATTTATTTTGTTATGAACAAAATTTCGTTTTGTATTTGTTATCAAATTTGCATGTTTACGTTTATCTCATTAGCTGATAATGCACGCTTGTTATAATTGTTGTGATTAGAATGACAATGTATATTTATAACACCTAGGGAAACGCGTCCTAGGAGAGCTGTCCGATGCTGACGAGCTCGTGTGCGTGTGAAGAAGACGACGCCGATAACAGGTCAAAAGAAATGTGAAATGTATATATGTATACAGTACATGCAATGAGCTTTAGTAGTTCTGACTAACAAGGAAAGAAAAGATTATAGTATAATACGGTATGTTTATATCATATCTCTGTTCTATATTCAAGTTAAATAATAACTGAGAAAAATTAATTAATTAGAAAACAACAACTGTACTACTATACTTTTTTTATATCTTTTAGTTGGAAATTCGTGTTATTACAAATACTCGTATTGAAGAATGTAAAATTTTCTACCCTATACATTGAACATTTTTATTATGACCTATACATTTAGAGATGAAAAATTATAAATATATAAAATAATCCGTTGTAATGAAATTCTCAGCTCAAAAACTCCATGGAAACAAGTTGAAACATTAAAATGATTATAAATGACAGAAAGATATCAGTGTTAAAAATCCAGATAAATTACTGAAGGTTTTTTCTAGGCAGTACATTTCATATTTCTTATTTTATTATTAATTAAATATTTAAAATTATAGATACATATATTACATATTAGTGCAAAAAGACATGCAAGTGTTAGGGATAAAAAAAAACTGGTAAGAAAGAGAGACAGAATACAGTGGAAAAATATTACAAGAGACGCCATGGGCCTACATAGCCTGACAAGCTAAGTATTATTATTATATTACATATACGCATCAGAAATACCGACAATCTCGTCAATGAATTTGAAGAATCTGGAACATTTAAAAGAGCAGGAGAAAACTCATTTATACAATTTTTGTGTGTGTATTAGAAATGTTAAATACAATATGTACTTATATAGCCTAATATGGAAATAGCGAGAAGTCTTGTGCTGGCCACAACAAATTTTTTAAAGCAGTGTTTTAGTTAAAACAAGGCTTGTGGTAACCAGCCGATATGTGTACAAATTAGAGAGCTGCTACAACGAACTGACTAATTTCTATATTAAGTATATAAATCTTTATATTTTTGTCTGCTAATTTTCACTCTGAAAATAACAAAACCTTTTTTGCTAAATTAGAAAAATCACGTCCAGGCATTTTTCGCTAAGTTTTTCAAAATATAATTTAAGGTAAACGACAAACTAAACGACAAAAGTGGCTCACTCAGTAGCCTCTTTAATAGTGGATTTTCCCACTGACCAATTAAAAGCGATGCTGCTAGTGTCGCCACTGTTTAGAGTATAAAGTCACTGTATATGTTTCACGGACATGCATTTAATTTTAAATATCATTTATTTTTGACTCTTCAGCCTGACCAGGTAGAAAGTTATTTAATTCTTTTCAAATATGTAATTCTAATTTTAATTTTTGACATATTCAACAATTTAATAACATGTGTTTTCCCTATTGTTAGTAAGTTTTAAAGTTAAAAATTTGTATTTTTTTTCTGCTTTTTTACTTTGTTAACTTCTATATTTTAAATACTATTTAATATAATTTAACGAAATTTGATATCTAGGGGTTATCCAATATGCCCGTTTTAACTAAAATATTTTCAAAGCAGTAGCACTTTCGGTTTGACCGGAAATTGACCTCAACTTTCTTATTTTAAATGGAATACGCTATATTTTATTTTACCATTGAATGCAGCGGAAAATTTTACATATGAAGCAATAAAAACATTTTACTCATGATCAACTACTACCGGCGTTATTCAACTTTTTTTGATTTTTTGTCTGAAATCCGGCACATTTTCAAAACTCTGTATATCGGGAACGAGATCGAATTTTTATAATCTGAAAAAAGCCTTTTATAAAGGAGACTTTAAGCTACATTATCCATAGAAGAATCCTCGATTATTTATAAAAATGTGACGGGTACGTTACACCAAAATTACAGTTGACAAACTTCAAAAAAGACAATTTTTTTAAATGGAACCCCCCCTTTTTTATTACATAAATGTGTTCTACGGCAAAAAATAAGGGTACTTTATGTAACATGTCCTATGTTGAAAGTTGATATAATTTCAGTAAATTAGAAAAACGTGTAATCTGGGTATAATTATAAAAGTATTTATTCTATGGCTATTGTGGGGTGGAGCGCCATCATGCTGGTACCTTATTAAATTCCTTTGATCCAACGGTAAATTATCTAAGAAATCAAGTAGATGAGTTTGTAAAAACATTGTTTTTCCATGGCTTACTTATCCGTATTAATAAAATAATTATACCCAGATTACATGTTTTTCTAATTTAATGAAATTTTATCAACTTTCAACATAGGACATGTTACATAAAGTACCCTTGTTTTTTGCCGTAGAACATATTTATGTAATAAAAAAGGGGGGGTTCCATTTAAAAAAATTGTCTTTTTTGAAGTTTGTCAACTGTAATTTTGGTGTAACGTACCCGTCACATTTTTACAAATAATCGAGGATTCTTAGATGGATAATGTAGCTTAAAGTCTCCTTTATAAAAGGCTTTTTTCAGATTATAAAAATTCGATCTCGTTCCCGATATACAGAGTTTTGAAAATGTGCCGGATTTCAGACAAAAAATCAAATAAAGTTGAATAACGCCAGAAGTAGTTGATCATGAGTAAAATGTTTTTATTGCTTCATATGTAAAATTTTCCGCTGCATTCAATGGTAAAATAAAATATAGCGTATTCCATTTAAAATAAGAAAGTTGAGGTCAATTTCCGGTCAAACCGAAAGTGCTACTGCTTTGAAAATATTTTAGTTAAAATGGGCATGTTGGATAACCCCTAGATACCAAATTTCGTTAAATTATATTAAATAATATTTAAAATATAGATAGCGTAAGCTCGTCCTGAGACACCCTGTATATATATATATATATATATATATATATATATATAGGGTGTGCAACGAAACGCGGAACATAGGAGTTTAACATAGGATTTTAAAAATTTGCGAATATTGGCTCTCCTGTACATTTTAAAGCAAAAATACAAGAATAAACAGATGTTTAGAATTAATTTCTACTTTCAAAAAGTCTTCATTTAATGCAGTAGAATATCTGTAGCACTAGATATTTAGAAAATAAAATATGACATTTTCGTCAAAAATCAGATAGCCATGGAAATAAAAGAAATAGAACAAAATCTCATTCTGACAGTTCATTTTAGTGTTATTGATGTTAATTATTATAATCATTGGGCCGAATTCAGCACTCTTCATTAGCGTAGTGACCGTCTCTAGTAACCATGGAAACAACTTGCATCTTTCTCTTATTAATGCATCGATGCATATGTCTCTCTTTATTTTGTTCCTTTTAGATAAGCTTCATTAGTTAAAGAAGGGTGCTGAATTCGACCCATTGTGTCTACATTGTTATAGTCCATAAATTACTTTACTGTGCTTTTGTGCATTATAAAATGGATTTATTCAGTACCGAAGAATTTGTGATTTTATTTTATTATTAAGTATTTGACTTAAATTTTAGGATAATTCATCATTTTTGATATACACTGAAATGATATGTAGTTCATTTCGGTATTATTAATCTTATTGTTGTAATCAATATGTTTAGAATGTTATAATTCAGCATTAAATATTTAAGTATTATGATCTTAATTCATATTTTGTTTTATTTGTTTTTTATTCCCATAGCTATCTGATTTTTGGTGAAAATCATATTTTACTTTCTAAACATCTAGTGCTACAGATATTCTATTGTATTAATTGATGAATTTTTAAGAGTAAAAATTATTTTCGTTCTTGTATTTTTGCTCTAAAATGTACAGGAGAGCCAATTTTCGCACATTTTTAAAATCCTATGTTAAAGTCCTATGTTCCGCGTTTCGTTGCACACCCTGTATATATATATATATATATATATATATATATATCTTCTGAAGACTTGAAAATGGTCATAATCACGACCGAAACGTCGCATTTAATGTAACAAATAATTTCTCATCTTTCAAAGCATTTCATATCCAATAATCGCTATTATTTCATTATCAACCGCAGCTTCAGAAATTTTCAACAACTAATTACATTTATGTAAGGCATTATTTAACAAGTATAATTTCTGCTCCATGCTTCACGCATAAGAGAAAGAAATATTATTGTAACTTATTTATTCACGTATTTATTATGGGTTTAAACATCTTCGTTCTTCGTGTCCCATCCAGACCTATTTTTACGTAGAGGCGGCAAAATTCAAGCACTACTTTCATCAACCCGATTTTGACAAACGCTGTTAATATTAGTCTGATGAAAGTGTACATACCACTATAAGTATAATTAAACGTCATTTCACAAATGTGTGTATGGGGTCCCGTGGCTGCGTGCCTGAGTGTCTGGTCGTGAACCTGGAAAACCGGGTTCAATCCTGACCGATGCCAAATATTTCGAATTTAAATGGCACAACAGTGACCCCTGTGGTGCACTCTCCACGCCAGCAATGAGTGCCCGTAAGGTGATGCCTGGTAAACGCCCGCACTGTACAAATTATCATCATCATTACCGATATCTGCGATAAAGCAGATTGTGGCACTCTCAGAAATGGGTAATATGCCGTGATGATATATTTATTTATCTAACTATTTATTTCAAAAATGTTGTGTGCTGCTTTCTGTATGACCAGTATAAAATACTGGTGGTAGAGGTGGCCAATTTCGAATAGCCCGAGACGACATTGAACTTAAATACGCCATTGGTCTTCCTTTGTGTACATCATATAATACGAATAGTTCAACTGAACTTTATTGAAATGTGAAACTTTTTTTAAGTGTGTTGTTTTATATCATTCTTTCATCTTTACCGCTCCTAAAGCAGTAACATATGAGATTGTTATAACACATTATTTTACACTTTTTTGTTGAAATATCTGTAACATGCAAAATATGGTTATTTAACTGTCACATAACATATGTGGACGAAACTTACCCCCACTTTTATAAAGGGCAGAATAAATTTACTTCCATAGTAAATTTATTCATACTAACATATTCGAATCAATTTTATTCATTTTATGACATGTATTACAATATTGTCAAATATCTGACTGTCATTTGAGAGGATAAATTTTATTTTCTTTGGAAGTCGTCAAACTTTACATTTGTCTCAATATTTAAAAGTTTGCATTTTACTGCATTGATGCAGTTACTTTCGATATTTTGCACTTCACATTTTTTTTAATTGTAATTTTGTATCTCTACACAACATTCTTATTAAATGCTTATTTTCATATTTTGTTAAAGCCTTGAGTATTATTTTGCAAAACCTTTTTTCGGTTTCGGGCAACAATAAAATTAATCACGGTAGGTGAAATATCGTTTGAATCGTTTCGCAATTATCGGCAAATTTTGTGGCGCCCTTTGTCGTTTTATAATTTCTTAAAGCTACCGGCCCCCAACCTAACAACCAGACGGACACGACCAATTTAGTGTGTAACGTCACAATATCTGAAAAATCATATGCTAACACAGTGATAGTGACAGTGATAATGCCAAAATAACGCAATGCGCACTACTATGAATCAAATTAATGTATCTAAAATAATAAATGAAATTATGTACAGTACAACGGCAGTATTTTAAAAAATTATACTGTACTCGTATACGCAAATAAAACAAATAAATATATTTATCACGTTGGCTTATCCAGAGATAGATGTGTCAATCATTTGAAATCAAATTAACTGACGTCTGGACCACTGTCAATTATTTAATGCATTCCACCACCGACCCCGTTAACATTAACAGTTCATGAAATAGCTGAAATTCCTGTTCCATGTTCCACATCGTATAATAGAGCGCTATTACATCTGTTAATCCTGTATCCTCTAATAAACCACTATCCGAAATTGCAAATTATGAAGTCAATATCCCGTATGCATACAAAGCAATCTTCGACGTAATGTCCCACTTCCTAGTCTATTATTACACTAAGTGCATCTAAACATCTCACTGGAGTTAATTGACTGGGGGAATGAATAAAGCTATAGAATTCATTTTTAAAGTGGATCAATTTCGATTGTAAGAAAAGGATGCTCTTCTTTCAGTGTTGATAAATTGGGAGAAACGAGATTTGTTTTTATAGGGTAATGGAAAAATGTAATTATTTCTTACCTAGTATAAAATAAAATCACCAATAGACGTCGGCTCTTTGTTTGTTAATGCTATCTCGACTCGAGTATCACAAGATTAATTTATTATTTATTATTATTATTATTATTATTATTATTTTTATTATTTATTTATTTTAAAGCATCTCTCGAGGAAAGTTTAGGTATATGAAATAATAAACTTCACTGTTACAATATTTTAATCTTATACTTATACCTAAAGCTTGTTAACCTCATTATACAATCTGTAAGAATAGTTTCATAATACTTCATTTTTTTATAATGATAGTACAGCCCTAGTTCAGCCTTAACGTAAGTACTGTACAGGTACATCCTTTATGATCCTATGTACCTATAATCAGTTCTATTTATATTTAAAGCAAACAACTGGTTAGATCGCAACCGAATACCTGGTATATTTGCTTTCCTATACATAAATAAAATAAATAAATATATCATCACGACATATTACCCATTTCTGGGTGTGCCAATCTGCTTTATCGCAGATATCGGTAATGATGATGACCTATTTGTACCGTGCGGGCGCTTACCAGGCGTCACCTCACGGGCACTCATTGCTGGCGTGCTATACATCGGTTATTTAAAAAAATCTAGAGCTGTACAAATAAGGCTGCATCCCCATAGATGTTTGTCTATGATACGTGATTTAAGTACGTTAAAATTTAGCACGTTCCGATTGAAACAATACGTGGTTCGTATTGAATTTGCCAATCAACCGACATACAACACGGAACAGTTTATCCTTATCCACCGTATCGTAAAAAAGCAAATCACAAATGCACGTATACGTAAATAGGTATTTATGGGGAATGCAGCCTAAGGAAGGGGGGTGCCGTAGTTCTTTACTCAAACTGGATGCCTAGCTTTTGCAACAAAAACATTATCTAAAATAGAATACATATTTTTTTTAATGCATCTCTTCATAGATTTTAGACAGGCATTTGATAGTATCAATAGACAGGAGCTTTTTACTTTAATGGAGGAAAAAAAAAATACCAAGAAAACTAGTGAGATTGGTGAAAATGACAATGCAAGATACAAAAGCAAAAGTTAAAGTACGTTGTAAACTTAGTGAGAGTTTTATTTTCGGGACAGGGGTAAAACAAGGAGATGGGCTCTCAGCCACACTATTTAATCTCGTCCTGCATAAAGCAATAAGTAGAATTCTTGAACCCGGCACCATATTCATGATGTCAAGCCAGATTTGTGCATAAGCAGATGATGTCCTAATTGTATCTGAAAATATTACGAAAATGAAAGATATGTACACAGAAACAGTAAGACACACAAAAAGTTTAGGATTACATGTGAACGTAGATAAAACCAAGTATATGAAAGTCTTCACATCGGAAGCTAGAAGATTAGTTCAAGACTTGGAAGTCGGTGGAAATACATTTGAAGGCGTAAATAGTTTTAAATACTTGGGTCTTAAAGTGACAAATAATTGCGACACAAAATCAACCATCCAAGAAAGAATTATGCAAGGCAACCGAGCATACTACGCTAATCTCTAAATATTCCAAAATAAACTCATATCAAGGAAAACTAAACTCAAAATATATAAAACCACAATACGCCCAGTCGTCACATTTGGATGTGAGGTGTGGACACTGACACAGAACGATATCATAAAATTACAAACATTTGAAAGAAAAATTTTGAGGAAGATATATGGAGGTGTACAAGAAGGAAGACTATGGAGAAGAAGATACAATGCAGAATTGGAAGAATTGATTGAAGGACGAGACATTATAAGATTCATAAAGTCACAAAGATTAAGATGGATAGAACACGTACTGAGTATGGAAGATGAAAGAATGCCGCTTAGAGCCATGAGAGGAAAATTGTACTCTAGAACAAAAAAAGAACGGCCAAAATTGAGATGGCTGGATGCTGTGAAAAACGATATAGTCAAGATGGGAGTGAAAAGATGGAGAAGTAAGGCGCTTGACTGAGTTGAATGAAGGCAGATTGTAAAGGAAGCCAAGGCCCACCCCGAGCTGTAGAGCTAAACATGATGATGATTTTAAAGCATCTCTCGAGGAAAGTTTAGGTATATGAAATAATAAACTTTACTGTTACAATATTTTAATCTTAAACTTATACCTAAAGCTTTTTAACCTCATTATACAATCCGTAAGAATAGTTTCATAATACTTCATTTTTTTATAATGATAGTACAGCCCTAGTTTAGCCTTAACGTAAGTACCGTACAGGTACATCCTTTATGATCCTATGTACTTATAATCAGTTCTATTTATATTTAAAGCAAACAACTGGTTAGACCGCAACCGAATACCTGGTATATTTGCTTTCCTATACAGCGGTTATTTAAAAAAATCTGGAGCTGTACAAATAAGGCTGCATCCCCATAAATGTGTGTCTATGATACGTGATTTAAGTACGTTAAAATTTAGCAAGTCACGATTGGAACAATACGTAGTCCGTATTGAATTTGCCAATCAACCGACATACAGCACGGAACAGCTTATTCTTATCCACCGTATCGTAAAAAAACAAATCACAAATGCACGTATACGTAAATAGGTATTTATGGGGGAATGCAGCCTAAGGAAGGGGGGTGCCGTAGTTCTTTACTCAAACTGGGTGCCTAGCTTTTGCAACAAAAGCATTATCTAAAATATAATAAATTTCATGAAAAATCAACTGACCTCGCCTGGACTCGAATCCGGGACCTCCCACTTGCCGGACGGGAACTTCTACCACTCAGTTGATATTTCGTGCAATAATTCGTCAGTAACTGCGCCTTGCATGGAAACAATAATAAAAACTTTGTAATTCATATATGTATGCAGATGTAGGGCTACAAATGGGTTTGGTTTGACCATAATTTCATGAAGATGAATGCAAGATTGTTAATTTTAAATTGGTTATTATGAGCAATAAGGTTATTCGGCATATGAAAATAGAGCGCACTTGTAGGTATACCTACCACAACAAAAGAGTTAGCAAAGGGCCAACGAAATTAAATTATGTGAATGAATATTATGCAAATTACAAAATCGAATTTATGATGCATTAATGCACAAGTACAAAAGAAAGAGTTAACGTAACCTAGAATGCAAATTGTTATTAAATTTTCTTAACAAGTTATGGAACTTATTTTCATATAATAATTTAAGCTTTTAATTAATTAGTGCTGTAGATAATGTACATAGATATTTATTTAAATATCTGTGAGTAGAAATGCTAGTAAAAACGACTATAGATTATTTGGTCCATGTTGGGATATTAACAGTATCTTCTGTCTAGTCTACTATAATTAACTTAAAATGTTGTTTTAAAAATATGAATTTAATAATTGTTGCATTTTTGCTGTTTGCAACAAATGAACATGGACAAGTTACACATCGTTGGTTGGAAGCTAAAAAAATTCTATCTTCAATGATGTTACTTTCCAATATGCCGTACATAGACCGGGTGAATACTTAAAAACCTAACATGGCCCGCTAACACGGGAAAATTGTTTTCGCAGATCTCCATTTAGACATTTTATACCTATAAGTATATATTCATTTATGTACAAGTGTTAACAAAAAAGTTTCAATTTAAGGAAGTCAAAAATATTCCATCCTGAATAATCGTACAATGAATGGAAACGATTTCGGTCCCAAATTTTATTTATATAATTAATCACATCAAACATAATTAGGTTCACTTTAATTGTAATAATATATGGTACGACATCCGAAAGACATTTCCATACCAAATCCACTAATTGTAAGTGTAATGTAGAACTAATTTTATTTATATGAATAATATCCTACAAACTCTGTTTCTCATATGCATCTAGTTATAATTACAAACTTTCTGAACTTATCTCAGTTGCTCATTATGAAACAAATGAATAACTTCGCGATGCGGGTGGTGCCTTTCCCACAAACTGTCTGAATGTTATGCATATGTTTAGCGTACGTACATTACAATATTACATATCCAACAATGTTATGTAAGAGATGAACTTTATATCTTCATGAAGTTTTATATGAAGCAAATGTTTTTAAAAGTATAGCTGGCGCATGTCAACCTGCCACTAGAACTGCACATACTTTGGCTTATAAATATATCACCTTTCTCTTATACCAATTTTACATGTTGCCGGTGTCTTCTTCATTATAGCAATAGCATGTTATAATTACTATTACATTTTGACTTCTCAGTCAGTCTCAACTTAAAGCACGGCAGCAATAGCTCTATATGTGTATACAGAAGTCTTTGAAATCAGGCAAACTTTGCTAAATATGAAATTACTTTTAAAGCATAACTCAATATAAAATAAATTTAGTAACTTGAAATAACTAAAATAAAATATTCTAACTTCCTACTTAAAATTATCTTTATTTTATTGTGGATTAAGGATAGTCAGACACATATTCGATAAATTTCCACTCGCAATAACATATTACCATGGCTTCACTCCAATAATTGTTTTTGTGTATTTTACACTATCTATTCTGAATAGCATAACCATATTCTTTGTTTGAAAAACGACTCGATTAAAATTTCTTTTGGATAGAATCTGTTCTCGAAATATACGGTTTTGCGCAGGGAAATGATTATTACCCAGTCCGGTGAAGATTCTTGGATAATAGTGCTTCATTCGACGATAATTTTTTATTGCAAAACTGCTGTTATAATGGCGATGACATTTTGGCCATGATTATAAATTATAACCATTTTCAAGTCAAATAATACGAATTTGTATACATTTTTTGTGTAAAAATTAAACTTATTTATAATATTTTTTTCAACCTGATCAGGTTGAAGTCTGAGGTTTTCCAATTCAGTGGGATACGGTCAACGGAAAAATATTGTAACCAACACATGTGTTAATTTAACAATTACTTATGCCAACAGTTTTTAATTGCTCTCATTAAAACACTTGATAGTTAAATACTATTCCAATTTTCCAAGGTGTATTATTTAAAAATCCCAGTTGAATGCATAATTTTAATCTAGATTTCTGTTACTTATCGACGACTGTAACCATTAAATCGGTACGTAAAACAATTAATGTAATTTAGTATTGAAAATTGGTAGAAATATTGTTTATATGTATATCTGTGTATCGGATGTTATATAAATAAGATTGGGAACAACAGAAATTGCGGTTATGATAAAAAATGCAGGAAATGTAGGTATTTGAAGCGAGTAATAAATAGTTAATAGTATTATGGGCGAGCACGTGTACTCAGGCTCACTCCGCTCCTGTGCTAATTTTGTGCAAATGCGATAACATCTCAACACCGCAATCACCAGCAGATACGCTTAATTGAAAATGCACCATCACAGAGACGCTCAAACGAGGAAAGCACAGTCAAAATGATGTCAAACTCAACTAAATTACTCTAGTCTAGTTATTCTTTCATGTAATCTAACTTGTACCTCCAGTCCTGAAAATTAAGTGTTCAGTGATTGATTAGTAATAGTTTTACTCTATATGGAATATAATTTGTAAAAAATGTCAGGTTTTTATTATAGCATCAAATTCTTAGATCATTTTTCTAAGATCAGATCGCTTGACACGAATGAACACAACTTAAAAATGATGGCGTAATTGCAACTGACTCAACTGACAATTTTTTTTATAAAATTATTCATTCCGCAGTATGTAGTAAAATACACATTGTTTTATTTGTTTATAAACTACGGATAGATATGTATATTTCCATATTATGTATTCTTAGATGAAATATCTAAATAATTTAGATTTTTTTCTTAACTTTTATCGAAAAAGAGTAACTTTTCATTAAATACAGGCATATGAAAATACTGAAAAATATATACCGAGTGTTTTTTTTATGGTGTATGTGGGAGATTAACATGGGAAATCAGTTTTTTGCGAACTGTTGCCCCCCGTTTTAACTGAAAACGCTGGCTGTGATATCAATAGAAAGATAAATAATTCCTGCATGAAATGACACCAAATACATGTTTCATTTCTTACTATTGATACCACAATCATCAACCATCGTTCAGGTCTATTCACTAAAAAGGACGTTAATTTTTAGCGTACAAATATACAGCTCTAAAAAGTAAATATTAGCGTCAGTGTTAACGGTATTTCATAAAAATGTTATTCACTAAAGCACTGGTTAAAAATTTCGTTAATATTTAACTTTTTAGCATATGTGCCAATGTTTAATGTGAAGTGAGTTGCACATGACGAAATAAAACTGAAAAACGTATGTCCTAACTTAATTTAATCGCCTATCAAGTGTGAAATGTATACTAGATTGATAAATAATTATAATTAACTATTTATAAATATAATGTCCGACAGTGGTAATTACATAAACTCATATATATATTTGCAATATTTTCAATAATAAGTTATTTGCAGAATCAAAGAAAAGAGGTCCATGGGCAACAAACAAAGCTAAGTGAATTGTTATGAAAACAAAATTGTGCTTGCTGGAATATTAAATCCAAAAGATATACAAGTAGTTAGTAACTAAAAATTAGTTAATGTAACATTAATTATGAATTTATTAAAATATGATTACCCATATCCGTACCCGTAGTGATAGGTAGTGGTTCTTATTGGATTCCTCATATAGTGATAGTGTGTAAGAGCAGTAATTACATCTAAAACACAGTCTTTGATAAACTAGAACTTCTGATAAATTCATAATCGGGCAAATGGGATAGATTACTTGTACTGCGAAGATTTCGAAAACGGAATCTTGCTTAAGCGCCAAAAATGATAAAATGTATTTTGGATACAATTTAAAATTATTAGTGTGTACCTATGTGTCATAAACTTACAAGTAAAACCATTCATTAATCATTATTTATCCATATACGTATAAGGAAGAATATGAAGGAGGCCTTCGTTCAACATTGGATTAGAAACCCATCCTTTCATTAAATTAGCAAATTGTAAATATTATGTATATACATATACATATTTAACTTTATTATTATAAGTAATAATTAGTTCAAATAAATTTATTAATATTCTTATTTTTCATTCAATCTCTCAATTTCTTCCAATAGAAGAATACTTATAACTACATTTGCAAGCAATTTTTAATATTAACGTTGCTTTAAAATTTTAACACTATGTATCAAGATGATGTTAAATTTCGTGATTTTAGCGTTGTTGAATTAACGTTTTCTTTAAATATTAACGTATATCTGCTTACTGAATAGAAAATTCAAAATTAAAGAATCCGTTAAAATTTTAACGGTTACCTTCGAGTTTAACGTACACGCTAATTTTACAGAATAGACCCGGTTGTCAGTTAAATAAAACGTGGGGCAAGAATCCGCAAAAAACTGATTTCCCATGTTTATCTGCTGTGTACACCTTGAAAAAAGATACAGGTATTTATATAAATATGCCATTAAAACTTTTGTCGATCTCTGGCATAACGAACCAACAGTGATTACGAAATTGCATTTGAATTGCAAGGGGCGAACAGCAAGGATTCACTTCGCAAATAGAATAGAGCCGGACACAATTAAGCAACAAAGATAGTAACTGAAATTAACATCTAATGGCTAGTAAAACTGATATGAAACTACTTCGTTATGAATTACTTAAATTCTAGGGTGAGATAATTCGGGTAAATGGTAATAGTAGATGTAATAATGTAGATTTAATCGATGTAGAATGTGGTGATTATGGAGATTATATATACGTTCATGGTCATCTACGAATTGTATGAAATAAAATGTTGGCTCCGCCTATTCTGTCAAATTCATTAGTCAACGTATTCAAAATTCAAAACTAAGTCAACTGGTAAGTTAATCAGCAAACGTAAAATCAAATATTTGAAGAATAAGATACTGACACCGTATCTGTATCAGTGACACTGACAGAAAATAATGTTATTCGTACTGTTGAACCAAAGAAATGAATTAATAAATAAACTTACGTTGCAGCGAACGTATTGTCATGAACGATCATCGTTTTAAAATGGAATCTCCTAATGTAGTCGAAAAAATATGAAATTTTGAAAGTGTGTTATATTCATCCTTGTCGCACACACTTCTAGTGACTGAAAATGAGAGAGATAAATGTATGCCAATTTGTCAATTCGTTCAAGATACAGATGACCTTCATTGGACTTCTTTCAAAATTTTTACTGTAGATATTGGATATACATACCTATAATAATAGCGTTGATTTCTCATTGTCCAGCTTACATCTGCTGAAATATTATAGATACAAGGAAAATTTAAATATAAAATTTGTCTAATACAATCTAATAATTTAACGTAAACTTTTTCCATGGCCTTCTAGTTTTCAGAAAAATATCTTTGATTTTTTAAATCACCTTATATATTATCACGGAATAAGATTCTAAATCAATTTTTCTTTACAATAATGAATGACAAGTAGGGGTTTGCCTAAAAAAAATTATATTAACAATGTAAATAATAAAATGAGAGCAGTCTGCTGTGATATTCTATTATTTGCTTCTATACATCTACGAAAACAGCAAAAATGTCAACTTTTTTACTATTCTTGTAACCGATGTTAATTTTTCTTAATTAAATAAGAACTTCAACACTTTTTTACTAATAAACACTACTATCATATCTATGACAGATGTGTACAGATCTACACAACGAATATCACAGCCGACTGTTATCATTTTATTATTTTCTTTATTACACAATTTAAAGGTAATCCCGTACTTGTTATACATCATTGTAAAGAGAAATTAATTTACAACCTTATTTCGTGAAAATATGTCGGGTTTTTATTTAAAAAATCAATATAAGATATTTTTCTGGAAAATTAGTAAGCCGTTTTTTATGCTAAATTATAGATTAGGTGGTATTAAACAACTGTTAGATTTAACTTTTTCTTATATCTTTAATATTTTAGCAGATATAAGCTGGGCAATGAATAATCAAGAAGCCTGTATATGTATAATGGAATTAAAATAGCATAATCGATAAAATATAAAAAAATACTAACGACTATAGTTTCTCATTATAATAAATACTAAACATTAGTTTGTAATAATGATTTTATTAGCAATTTGATGTATTAGAGATGGGATACGTGACGTATCATGGTTGGAATGTTACAGAAGACAGATAAATTGGAAGAGAAAGTAATATTCATAGTTCAGCATCGCAATAGGTTATGGTAGGCAGAGCCGTGCCGAGCCATTTTAGTACTTGAGGCAAGCATTAAAATGGAAATGGGCTCTATTTAAAAAATGTAAGTTTATATTATATCTCGAAAATTTAAGGATAGAAAAATTTATTTTGTATGTCGCTGTTTAGGTCATGAAATTGGTTAATTTTATGTTCGAAACATTTTTCCCGATTACTAACAGTTAAGAAGTTATTTGCAAAAGAAAAAATCAACAAAATTCAGAATTTCGTTATTACCTAGTGCCTTATGAGAATTTTTGGAAAAACAAAAGCACATATGAGATGGCCTCTCATAGTTTTCGTGATCCTAATGGTGGCAATCCTATATGCGACACACAGTATATGTAAATGCACTACATTCCTATAATTTGCAAGGATGAAAAACAAAATTCAACTCTAAGTAAATAATAAAAACATCAATCGCAATCGAAGATAATCAAATTTTGACGCCCCTTTCTACTGTTCACCTGAGACTATATCTTTTTTATTTGTTGTGTCTATTTTATCTATTAATTGAGTTTGTAAAAGAGAAGTAGAGTTAATGTTATTGTCGGCTATTTTAATATTACTATCATGTAGTATTTTTAGTATTGATTTATTTGAGGATTTATCATAGGGAATTGTGGCATAGATGATTTCCTCTTGTTGTGTCTGCTCTCCCCCCATCAACAATTGTTTTGAGTGTCACGGCGAAATTTAAGTTTGTTGACCCTTTCTTGATGATTTTATTCAAGAATTCTGGCAGGTAACCTTTATTAAGAAGGGTATTGTAAATGTATGAGATGTTTTGCCGATGATATTCTGGATGAGCCAACAATATTCCCCTGTCTACAAAGGCGTAAATTACACTTTTTTATACTTTACATTTGGGTATGAGTTATAATGTAAGTATCTAATGATTTTAGTGTCAAGAAAGTGTAAACTTTAGGCGTGGATGGAAACTGTTGAACTCATCCAGAATACCATCGACATTCTCTGATGCTGCTATCACAAGACAATCATCAACGTAACGTTTATAATATAATTATATTCTCTTTGTTGTTGTTAAACACGGTGGTTTCTAATATTTGCAAAATCAGTTCTGCAAGTTTGCTGCTTATGCTAGATTCCATCGGAGTACCGTCCCATTGGAAATAAATAAATATAAACAAAAAAATTGGTTATTGACAGTAATGGCAATTTGTCGTTAGCTATTGATAGAAGTAAAATTTCGAATAAAGATAAGTCAAAAATCTCAAAAATTCTGAATTATAGATACAATAAAAGATTAACTTTCCAAGAGCAAGAATTACTAGAATGGATCAATAAAACCAAAACTTTTATTAAAGAACACAATGACAGAGTCATTAGTCATTATAACAAAAGCGGACAAAGGATTCAAAACTGTCATTTTAAACAGAGTAGATTATGATCAAAAAGCAGCCAACATTTTAACTGATGAGTCCACCTACACTAAATAGAAAAAAAATCTGATGTGGCCAGCACAAAACCTCCCGCTATTTAATTTTTATTAATTTAAATACATACTTACGTATTTACTAACGCTTCAAACTGTTCCATTGCATAAAACTATTGCTTTATTTAGGTACTATTTTCTTTATAAAATGTCACTATTATTAATTTGAAGTGATTGGTTTTTTGACAGTGACATTTAGTGTCAGTTACATTCATTTGAAATATGAACTGTGTAACAAAGGAATTGTGTTTATCTTAGGCTTCGGGACTTATAAAAAAAATATTTTTAAATTTATCTGTAAAATATATAGAAAAAGTAATAATGTATTCCTGTAGAAAATTCAATAATCTATATTCTCATAATGACATAAATTGCGAAAAATGGCATTTAATGGTATTTTTTGAAGAAAAATAATTATGAGCTGCAGGTAAAGTGCCATTTCAGGTTATCCGATTTACACCAAAATCTAATGGCTTCTTTTCATATCAGAATAGGATAAAAATACAAGGTTTCAGAATTTTCTGAATGGTAGTATTTGAGTTAGAGCGAAGACAAAATCCCTACATACACACACACACACACACACACACACACACACACACACACACACATACATACAGACCATCGTGAAAATGTTAGAATTGGATTCTAGGGACCCTAAAACGTGGTCATTTACTAAAATCTCGATATGTGATTTTTAGCACGATCTCTATACCTCCCTTACCAAGGGTAGCGGGAGGTAAAAAGTTATTATTATTATTATTGTTATTATTCATTTCTGTTTCTCTTTTCAGGTACATTTATATTATACAACGATCTTTTGAGGTAAGTAGGTAGGTGCCTTACATCTTACTCAAATCAGCAAAAATATATTTTAATTCATTATTTTATTACCCAATTAGTGTTGTTTTATTATATTCTGAATCAAAAAGTATTTTGTATTAAAATATATTACGACTGTTTTGGAATTTGTTAAGCACGTAAAAAAAGATAAACAAACCTTTTACGGTGAGTTAAAAATTACTCCTATATTATTTTCATTTTTATTTTTCATAATTTCTTTCGTTTCTGAATTTGGGCCATGGAGTTAGGGCCGGTTTATGATGAATTTAATTTAAAAATTTACATTTAGAAATTTTGATTTATAATTTACAATTTTCTGTCTGGTTTATGTTCGATTTTGAAATTGTGGATTTGTCCAATCAGTATCTATCACGTGATTTATCACTGCTTGTCATTTGACGTTTCACCAGTTATCAGTTCAGATTTTAGGTTAAAATTTATTTTCATAGCCATGAATTTGTTAGATATTAATGAACAAGATGATTTTTTAATAATATCGGGAATGATTTTTTACTAATGTTGATTTGTATAATAAATAAATAAAACAAACACAAACTTGAAGAACGTAGATCTATTAGACTGTGGTAGGTCTATGAACACATTGATTTGTAACGCGCAGTATCATAGTTTGTCTGTGAAATTAAAATAACAAGATCATGAACAATTCTTCAAATATACTTGTATGAGTGTACATGTATTTAATTCCTTGCTATCCCTCGTTGCATTGAAATTACGCAAACGTTCGCGAATACTGCTTATTAACAAAAAAACAAAATATCAATTTGTTCTTGTGAATCCATCTTCAAAATGTCAACAACTCACAAAGAAAAGACCCAGCTGACGGATGAAACAAAGTTACACCTTACCACCATGTTTAATAGTTCTCTCTTGTGATTGGCCGAACTTGAAATTTACTTTTGGAAATATAAAATATAGTTATATTCTAAATATAAATTTCTAAATTTGTAAATCGTTCATAAACCATCGTATGCGTTTTAAGTGAGTTTATATTTTCAAATCTAAATTATAAATTGTAAATTCGTAAATTAAATTCATCATAAACCAGCCCTTATAGAGAGATTAAGAGAGGTTAACTTTCAAAAAAACAGCTTTGTTAAAATTATGGAAACAGCAGATATATTCAAAAAATTCTAAATGACAGATGTCAGTGTCAAGTGCAAAACCAAAGTGGGAAGTATAGGATCAGAAAGTAACATAAGTGACAGAGTGTCCCTCGCAAGTGACTTGCAGTTTCAATGTCAGGAGTACGAGGAAGGCCAAAGAGAAGATGGAAGGACTGTGTAGCAGAATATTTGAGAGTGGAAGAACTGTGTGAAGAAGCTGCGTTGGATAGGAATAAGGAAGTGTGAAGTGCAATTTACAGAATGTACATTCGTGTTATAATTATATTGGATTTATAGAATCTTTTCAAAGGAACTTGCAATATGGAATTTGTAAAAAACAGTGTGTTCGTGTTTCAATTTTACAGGATATATATTATTTATTTATTTTCAACTAAAACGACCAATTTTCGATTTTTATTTGAAACTAAAAGAAAATTTGAAAATGTTAAAATCGAATTGGCCACAATAGATTTTTTTCATTTATTTCTTAATAATTTTCAATGTTTTCACCCCAAAAAATTAATAATTCATCTTTTATTCATGTGTAAAACGAAAGAACGTAGACTTGTTATCATTGAAAAGTATATAAAATAAGCAAAAAGATGAGACTATTTTCAATATAGGTTGCCATTTAAAAAATCATAAGTTTGTGTTTTATCTCGAGAATTATAAAGTTATCAAAAAATCTAATTACGCCATTTTATTTTACCTAAAAAACGGTACAAAATTTGTTGAAACAATTTTTCTCTATCATAATAAATAAGTTAAGATGTAGCTCAGAAACAAAAGAAGATTGAAAATTCCTATGGTGACTATTAAACCTTTTTCAAAAAGTTGACCCTGAAATGTGTAAACGATTTTGCTTTATCAGTAATAATTCCCAAGATACCCTAAAAAAACCATCGAAAATGAGACACCTGTACAATAAATTGATATGCATGTGTATGGTAAGCATGATACAATACATTTTATAAAATAATATATATTATTTCATTTGGACTTTTAGGGCTGTCAGCTGGGCTCTCAGGGGGATTGGACATTGGACCATCCGAAACTAGACGTCAGGTTCAGCACTACTTAGAATCTCAGCTGGGCTTTCCATGGATTTGAAGTGAGGCCTTGTTGGTCATACCCATCACTGTACGTACAATGTTGCACTTATCAAGGATAACACTTTTTGTAGGTTTGGATATTTTATTATTGTTATATTATTATTATTACTATTATTATTACTATTATTATTACTATTATTATTACTATTATTATTATTACTATTATTATTATTATTATTATTATTATTATTATTATTATTATTATTATTATTATTATTATTCAGGGCTTATAATTATAACTTTGTATAAAGATAACCGACGGATAAAATTTAAAAAAACCGCAGACAATTATTATTTACTTATCGAAAACTTTTTCAACGAATACATTTCAAGCTTAAATAAAATAATTACAAAGTAGTCTTACGAAAAAAAAAAGTTATTATTTCCAAATACATTACAAAATTTACACTAAATATTACAAGTTTACATAAAAGTAATCCATGAAATAAAAAAAATGATATAAACATTCTGTAACAAAATGGTTAATTTTTAGCAACTGGATAAAAAATATATCCAGCGGAGCTGACAACTTAAAATTCAATTTATTCGTTTAATATAAACATACTTGAATGGTAATTTTGTTAAAAATTTGCTGAAAATTATTGGCTCGATTATCTATGATTTCTTATTACGCTTGTTATTCAATATATTCTTTAGATAATTGGAAATTTATTGAATATTTGTAACTTTATCTATAAATAAGAAGTAAATTAGATAAATATTATTTGGGTACTTTAATTAAATTATTTGGTAGAGAAGCTAATATTAATAATCAATTTTGTAAGTTTTGTTTTGTCTTACTGATGCAATGCGGGAAGCATTTGCGTTTATATATATATATATATATATATATATATATATATATATATATATATATATATATCACACACGCATTTGTCCGTCCATACTGATAAGATAGATTATCAAACTTGGTTCTTACCTGTATAAGATGTAAAAGAATGCAAATATATAATAAATGTTATTTCAGTATACAATATTGCAAAAATCAATAAATTATAAAATAACACGAACTTAAAACCCATTAGGCGCTGTTGATGCGAAAACGCAACATTATATGAACAATTGTTTTTATCTGTATGATCAATTTTTCTAAAACTTTGTTTATATAGATTTAATTCAGTAAAGTATAGATATATTAATTTATATTTTTTTATTGAAAATTATTTGCTAATATAGATTTTACAAATTTTTGAAATTTGTCAATTTCAGAGAATCTAACATGCTTGTATACTTTATTTTATAGAATAATAATCTATTTTCTAAATGTTTCTTTTTTATAAACATTTCATAGAATATAAATATAGTTATTATCTACGTGTAGAACAAAATTTGTATTTGTATTTAAATAATAGTTACATTTGTTAAAACTTATTGTTGCGTTTTCGCATCAACACCCGAATATGTTATTAAAAGAAAATAAATATATTTTAAGTATTATGCGTTTATTTGCAAATATATACATAAATAACTAGATAACTTTAATTACAATTATAATAACATTAAAATGTAGTTAATACATGTTAGGAAATCTTTTAAAACAGACATTTTAAGAGAATATTACATTTTTGATACATATATTTTGCCTAGATTTCAAATTCTTCTTCTTGATTTTTGGAGGTGGCATATTATAATGTAGTCAACAGAGTCTGTTTTGATTCATGGCCACATTATAATCCGCCACCCCAAAAAGTCAAGGGGAAGGGGCAGAAAATGTCAAATATGTGTATCAAAAATGTGATGTTCCCATATAATTCGTCTGTTTTAAAAAATTTCTTAACATCTAATTATATTTTAATGTTTTTATAATTTGAATTAAAGGTATTTAGCTATTTTTGTATATATTTGTAAATAAATCCATGATACGTAAAAACTTATTATTTTACTTTAACTAACAGATTCCGCTGTTGATGCGAAAACGCAACATTACTTTTTTAAAAAAACTACGAGGAAAATATTTTTAATAAACTCTTATTTGTCTTAATTATAGTGTATTAAGCTAATATTGGCTAAAATTAATATGAAATAACTGTCAGTTTATTGCTTGGCGGTTAATGGGTTAATACTAGATAATAATATTTATTACTTTGATAGTCAATTACTTGTCATATTATCACAAAAGTATTGCTGTTTATCAGTAAAATCACAGAAATAATTTTTGTTTTATATCAACAGTATGTGGCTTACTAGTTGGAAAATCAGTTATACAACACGTATGCATCAATATTTGCACCATTGTTAACACGTTTGTCTTCGTTAGTTGGAGATCGTATGTTGTAGAAACAGCATGTTGACATATTGTCTCTTGTCTCCCTTGACACAAAACTAATAATTACATTGTATTAAGCATACGAAAGTGATCCATCATTTTGAGTTAAGGCTCATTTTCATGTCATGGCCTGGCGCGGTGTTGTAGACTCAGCCAATAGTAGTGCTTGTTTTGTCAGATACCACGCCACAGTGTGGCATATCTGCAACAGAAGTATAGTTTTTTAAGTTTTGTTGTTATAAATGTATGTTTGTCTGATTAGTAGATTTCCCTACAAAAGTTTGCTTTAATATTAGCAGTCCTGCCAATGATAGCATAGAATAGAAGAAATTCTAATAATTTTTGTATTTATTAGAGAATAACCTCAAGTAATTAATTAAATTGTTTAACTCTCCTCGTTAACATTATTTTTTAAGGAATTGAGTAGATACATGCGTCTACCCATCAACTATTTTCTTCACATCGTAATATATTTAAAATACAAGACCTTTGTCTAATGTTGCTGCAAATAAAATGATATACTTGAAATACTTCGGAAAGAAGGGTTTTTTGTTACAGCGGTTCGACACAAATATGACTTCAAATAGCGTGTTAGGAGGGAATCTTACTACCAATGGAAGTTAATAAATATAAATATCGAAGGAGTGGCCAACAGCCCAGCACTGCAATTCTCAAACAGTTTTTATTTGAACATAAATATCTCCTGTTAAACTATAACTTAAAAACACTTGCAATTAATATAATATTCATTTATTTTTGCAAATATAATTTAAAAATAGCATATATTTCAAGAACATTTAGGTTTTAGTTTGATATAAAAACATATTCGTTACGTCACATGAATTTTTTAAAACTTCGGGAGACCATAAGTCTTTTGTTAATAGGAATTTTTTCACTGGATTTATTAAATTATAAAAAATAGTGGAATCCTCCATTATTGGAAATTAATGTAGGTGCTCGTATGTGTTTTATTAATTAATTTAACAAAAACAATGAAATTTTAACATAATTCTTGTAATTGACCCAGAGTTTGGTGGTGCACAAAATAAGGAAAATCTATCCAATAAATATGAGAGTAGGTTCACTACTGAAAATATTATTACAAATATATGTCTATATATACTGATATAAAATATTTATAAAAATTAAGTACAATAAATGGCAATACAAATTGAACAACTTCAAGGGCCGTACATGGCAATACTTCAAATTCTGATATAATTGCACATAAGGAGAACATAAAATTGCATAGTTCTTATTTAAATGTCAAAACGTGAAAATTTTCACTTGAATGTTTGTAACAAAAAGTGAACAAATACGAAAGTATCCGTAGCAACAGAGCAATTGAAATCAGCAAACGTCCTTCACGTAAAATATTTATAATTATTGTAACGTTAAGTTGTAATTATTTTATTTAAATATGTATGTTTGAAGAAAAAATATAATGTGTCATTGTAATTGTAATTGTCCGACTCGCGTACCCCTCGTCGTGCAAACTTACGTGCTCGCCACACAAATAATCACTTTTACTCCTAATAACACAATATACTATTATTTTATTTGTAATGAATAGTAGTTAAGAAGTATAAAACGCTAATGGATAATAAAACAGAATATTTAGGTACAATGATATTATTTTTCGTGGTACGCTTTTGTTACAACTCACGCGACAGTCTTTGTCGACTCTGTTTTTACTGTCCTGGTTTACTTTTCATAAATTTTATAAAATTTCCCGAAGACTAATACATGTACGAGTATATGTAAAATAAGTAAATGTGAGTCTAAAATTCCCATTTGAACCGTTGACACATAAATTTTAAGCTTCTTATTTGACGTTTCGATACGATATTGTAATTTAAGGAACACAAAATTTAATCGTCAGCGGTGCAACACAGGAAAAATATTTTTTTATTACGATTAATATATTAAAATATAACGACGTCGATGTGAGAGCGTAGCTTTATTTTAAATATTGAGTCAAAAAGTTTACTTGGAAACTAATTATAAATTATTTTATAATTTGTTTTTAACATACATCTAAATGAATAATTGAAATGTACGAGAAGCTTTAAAAATGCATATTTGAAAATGAAAAATCAATTTACAGTTAATACAAAATAAATAGGTTTCATAATTTAATAACTCAAACTGAACAGTAAATGAAATTGCAAGTTTTGTAATTATTTTTCTTTCTGGAAAATGGAGAAACAGTTTTATTCAGTTTAAAAATAGTTGATTCAATATTCAGAGGAATATTTATTTACATTTCAAATTTGATCCTCCATATAATAATAATTATACTAACTAATCTTTGTGTGGGAGTAGACCCCCTGTGTCAGGGCGAAATTTAAAGAAACGGGGCTTTGGGCATTTATATTAATTTACATCAATAAGAATATATAATACTACACCTAACGAGTAAATTTTATTCATCTATTAGACAAAGTTTAGTTTCACTAGTCAAAATAGTCGAATAATTACTAATTGAAGTTTGTGAATCAAATATACGATATTTTATTGGACGAATAGTTTAACGAATTTGAAATATATTTTTTCATTATTCGGTGAACCCGGGCATAGTAGATATTTATACATCAAGTGAGTTAAGATAACGTTTATTCATGAAAAGAAATTTTAAACCGCGAGCTCCATGGATGAATGGGTATAATTCTTCGAGTAAATAAACAATATATTAATTTATTTTGTACTTGTATTTTTCTTTACATTATGCATTACTATTTTTATAAAGTGTAGATAAAAACTGAAAGTGTAGATAGAAAGTCAAAAGTATTGTAAAAAGTCGAAGTGTAGATAAAAAGAACTTTATCTACTGTTGATGATAAATTGTTATTTTATCATCAAAAAATGAACGCATAAAGCCTAGTTTTTACATCAGGTACAAAATAATTTCTTTCCAATTCACTAACTAGCAAATAAACAGTTACTTATAGATGTTGATATGAAGTTAATAATGACAGTTGAAAACCTCAAAATTGAATATATTAGAAAATAAGGTTTAATTTAGTTTTCTTTGTGTATCATTTATGCCTTAACAATATTATGCACGTCATCTATTGTTCAGCTGTATAAATATAAGCCCTCTACTGCGTGTAATCTGTACTAAGTAAGGAAGTAGATCATTGTCATGCGACGAAGTTTGTACTTTATATTGTTGAATTAAAAGAAAGTACATGTATATTATGTTAAACAAAAAGCTATTCTTTTCTGTCAGCAAGTATTGTTTTATTTGCGAGGTATACTTTAACAGTTCAACAGGTTATGTGTCCAGTCCCGCTAAATTGTAAATTCGGTGAAGTTATTTTTGTGTAAAAAAAAATTAAAAACATTAATTTTGTGGTTAGTTCGCGAAACGAAAAAGAAAAACATACTGATGCCTGATGCCATTTCCAACTTTGGAAATATCAAATGGAAACCATCTTCAAAGCTGAACCCGGAATGTTTAAGCTAACCTTTCGAGCGCACTGTTATTTTTTGTGTATTTTCCAAATTATTAATTCTTTCGTTTTAGCTTTTATTTACACCAAGGGGAAGTACTTATTAAATCAAAGGGAGGCATAGACACATTAGATAAATTGTGTGCCACGTACACGACTCAAAGAGGGTCCCGACGCTGGCCTATGGTGATTTTCTATTTTATGTTGAATGTTTGCACAATAAATGGTCAATTAATCATCAGAGATGTTAAACCTAATTATTTCAGAGAAACTTCACATTCTAGACGATTATTTATACGTAAAATAGGTGAAGGTTTGGTGAAAGTGCAACTTCAGATAAGGTCCGGTATACCAAATTTGCGTCCTTTACTAAAGTCAAGTCTTGAGTGCTGTGGATTTGAATTTCCTCCAAGACAAGTACAAAACCTTGATCAACCAGGACCGCCAGCAAAACGCAAAAGATGTGCCTTATGTTCACGGCAAAAGGATAAAATAATTAACCTTCATTGTTCTAAGTGTAAAACGCCAATATGTAAAAATCATAATGTGCCTTATGTTCACGGCAAAAGGATAAAAAAATTAACCTTCATTGTTCTAAGTGTAAAACGCCGATATGTAAAAAATCATACATTTATTATATGTTCTAATTGTCATGATAAACATATTTTGAAGTATAGTGTAAAATAGACCTTAACTATTGTTTTTGTAATTCGGTTTTCTTAAATAAAGTTTGTTCCTATATAATAACAACATTCTTTACATGGGGTCATGTGGCACCCCTGTGCACTCCGTTTGACTCAAAAAGATTGTGCACTCGGAAGGTTAATAATGAGTGGTACCACGCCGTGACCAACAAAAGCAGACGGCGTAAGTCGACAAGCATGGGATAAACGATGCTACTCGTGTCGTCAGGCATGGAATATGAGCAGTTATAAATTGTAGTAAGTCATACCACGGCTTTACAAATAATGTGGACGCGTCTAAACACAATTCACGAGCAGCGGTCGTCGGTGAATAAAGTTGCACTCAAGCAATGTTTCTTTAATTACAAAATAACCGACATTGACTCAATAACGCAAAATTGAGCAGCTAGCACAAGCTCTATCGGACATTGAACAACCTGTCAGTGTGACAAAATAGCAAAAATTTTGGGGACCTAACCCATAAAATATGACTTCGTAACAGCGTGGAACTCGTATGATGAGACGAAACAAACGTTCGAAAATTTAACGATACGTTTGCTAAAGGAGGAACAGCGGCTTACGGTGGTAGAAGAAATATCAACAGCGATCGCAGCAGTTGGAGTTGGTGATCGAAGTAAGCAAGCCGGAATATCAGGAAGTTAGAAAGACAAGAAAAATATTGAATGCTTCTTTTGTAAGAAGGAAGGTCATTATAAGCCCAAGTGTCGAATATGAATTGTGAAGGTAAAGAAATCTGGTGAAAAGAAAAATCATTACTTTAAAACAGTGAAGCCGATTGGCTTGGAGACAGTGCCGAATCTCAACGTATGTCGCCTCATCGCGAGTGGTTTTGCGACCTAAATCCAATCTCTGGAGACTATTCAGTGGACACTGGCGACAATATAAGTTTGAAAGCTATTGGTACAGGTCCCATTCAAATACACGAGTTAGTTGACCGAAAGTGGGAGCCGAGGACACTTGAAAACATTTTGTTTGTTCTCAAATTAAGAAGGAATTTATTTTCAATTGATATAGTCACCAACAAAGGTATGGAAGTGGTCTTAGCAAATAATGAATTAGGAATACGTAACCTAAAATTGATTGCCACTGGAATCAAACAGGAAAACAACTGCTATAAGTTATTATTTAAAGTAGACGTACCACAAGTGGTATCAGCAAACGCGACAGTGTGCGAATCGATGTTGCTGCACGAGAGGATGGGGCATACAAATTTCAAAGTGCTCAAGGAAATGGCAAGTAGCAGTTTATTACCAAGCATCAAGGTTACCAATGACCTATTTTGTACGCAGTGTCAATACGGCAAGATAAGTAGAAAGCCATTTAAAAATAAAACTGAAAAGAGAGCTTCACAACCCGATGGGTTTGTGCATGTTGATCTTTGGAAATAAACCATCCGTCGCTTATTTTATTCGCATCAAAGACGACTGTACAACGTACATCAGACTGGCAATAAACTAAAAGAAATTGATGTGGCCAGTCCATAACCCCCCGCTGGGTATTTATATATAATATGTGTATAAATAAAACAATCATTATATTCAAATATTTTTTCATTCGCTCATAACAATGTTTATATTACATTTAACAAAAATTAAAATAATACTCGTATCTTTACACAAAGGCTGGTAGCACAAGCCTTGTTTTAACTAAAACACTGTTTTAAGAAATGTCAAATTTCATTATTTAATAACAAAAATAAATAACATCAAATATATTAAAATATGATTTTGAAGCAGCACATAGTTTGTATTCAATCAAATATTTTTTAAAAAATCGTTCTTTATACATAAGGGTGAAATTAAACATTGAAATTTGAATTTGACATTTCTTAAAACAGCGTTTTAGTTAGAACAGGGCTTGTGCTACCAGCCAAAGTCTTTTCTACAAGATAATGAAGCAAATCAATAGTACTTCTAATATTTATGTATGACGGAAAATATATTATTTTTACTAACCTTAATTTCATTAGAATCAAATATTTTTATTTATTAACCAAGACCAACAGGATACTGAGATCCCAATTACAGGTCGGTTTTAAATACATACAATTATAACAAAAATTGTCACAAGCACGAAAGGATACTTAATGTAAATATACAAATAATACAAATAATAAAGAAGTACTTTGTTTCAAATTACAAATACATAATAATTGCTTAAATGAAACAGTATTTAAACAGAAGACACCATTTATTGCATTAATAATAATTGCTGAATTAAGCCACTTTTAACTTTAGCTATGCAGTCACCAAAGATGTCAAGAGTACTAGAGACAGTACTGAAAGTAGAACACATAGTTTTTATAGGAGATTTTTGTTCATAATTTGTGCGTGGTGTACTACAGTAAAATGTACGGGTGTTTCTAGAAGTTATTCTAGGTACAAATATAGAAATTGAAGCGAAAGTGACTGGGTCATTGATGCTGTTGTGCAGTAGTTTGTACAGATAAATACAGGAAGAATTTTTTCTACGAGTAACTAAAGGTAAAAGATGCTGTTCACGAAGTAAGACGTTGTGATCAAAATCAAAAGTAGGATACTGTTTATTAAGTTTCAAATATAAAAATCTTGCAAATTTACGTTGGATAGATTGAATTAAATCAACATATTTGTTATCAATTGAATTCCAAACTTGAATACAATATTCTAATTTCGATCGTACATAAGTAAAATACAACTTTTTTATTGTACGTATTTTAGTAAACGACTGCGAACAACGCATTATGAACTCCAAGTTTTTATATGCAGATCTTACTACAGTACATATGTGCTCGTTAAACTTCAGTTTTGTATCAAATAGAACTCTTAAGTCTTTAAACTGGTCCACTCTTTCAATAACATAATCTCCAATTTTATACTGAGCAGTGTAAACAAATTTTCTAACAAAATATCTCATTAATTTACACTTACTGAAGTTAAAAAATAATTTAGAGGATAAAGCCCAAGCGTAGATATTATTGATATCTTTTTGTAATAAAACTGTATCTTCAAATGACCTAATGGACTTGAAGATTTTCAGATCATCTGCATAAAGTAGTACTTTAGAGTTCTGCACTGAGTTAACTATGTCATTAATGAAGAGAATAAACAATAGTGGACCAAGGTTAGAACCTTGAGGAACTCCGGAGGTAGCAATATACGGTTTAGATTTGAAATTGTTGTAAAATACAGACATGTCCCGATTAGAAAGATAGAAAGAGAAGAATTCTATGAGATCAGAAGAAATTAAATTGAGTGTTCAGTTTATGTAATAATATATTGTGGTTCACACGATCAAATGCCTTTGAAAAATCAGTATATACGACATCTACCTGCGCAATGTTGGAAAATGAATTTAATGTAAATTCAGTAAAGTTCATGAGATTAGTTGTGGTTGATTTGCCAGTCATAAACCCATGTTGATGAATTAAAATTTTATTTTTTACAGATGCATAAATATGCTTATAAAGCACAGATTAAAATATTTTGGAAATATTGAACAGGATAGAAATGGGACGGTAATTAGTAATATCATTTTTATCTCCAGATTTGAAAACTGGTGTAATAAAGGATTTTTTAAGACATGAAGGAAATATATGTTGGGAAAATGAAAGGTTAAAAAGGTAATAAAGAGGTTTGACA
The DNA here is from genome assembly GCA_943142095.1 of Ophonus ardosiacus. NCBI lineage: Eukaryota > Metazoa > Arthropoda > Insecta > Coleoptera > Carabidae > Ophonus > Ophonus ardosiacus. The sequence continues at coordinate 17,303,778 of OW964834.1, forward strand.
AATATATCAATGCATCCTTTAATTATATATGCCAGTAAATTGTCAGGGCCAGGATTGCGAGACGATTTAAGTGATTTTATTGCACAAATAATATCATTCTCAGAAATGTGCGTTATGTTTATAGTGTTGTAGTCGGTCGGAGGTATATTATTTTCAATAGACCCATGGTTGTTAGTAAAATCACTAGAGAAGTAGTCAGCAAATCCTTTTACAATTTCATTGGTATTACTCACAGTTAAATTATTCAACTTCATTTGACCTGGAATTCTAGTAACGCGTTTTTTATTATCAATAAAGCTTCACAATTTGTTTGGATTTTTAGCATCCTGGTCCTCGATACCCGACACATATTTTGCATATTGTTGTTTAATATCTTTTTTGTACTTGCTCGTAACTTTTTAAACTTATCTAAATGTATATCATTTTTATCAGTTTCTATAAAGCTTATGGTAATGCGATTTTAGCTTTAAATCATTTATAATTTTTGTAGTCAACCACGGAGGATAGGGAGAAAACTTAGGTTTAACACACGGAATACACCTATCAAGACAACAGTAAAGTACATCATAAAACTTTTTGAAAGCGGCATTAACGTCAGGTATTGAATAAATTTCTTCCCTGTTTGCTTGCATTAGCGAATTATATAGCAACTCGTAATTACCTAATGAGAAATTATACTTTACTATGTTGTTGATAGTTGCATTACATGTTATTTTGGAGGAAGAAAGATGAAGAATAATGAACAGAGAAGGATGGTGAGGATCTTCATCTACAAACGGATCAATATGACGATCAGCACAACTAATATTCGAAACAACAATGTCAAGTTGTCTACTATTAGCATTTAAAATGTTGTTATACTGTGAGGCATTTAATAATTTTAAAAAATTGTCAAAAACAAAAGTGATAGAATTATGTGAAGAAGAATGAGTAGAAAGAGCAGATATATTAAAATCACCGATAATTAAAAAATTATTATTTAAGAGTGGTACAAAATTCTCAATAGATTCGTATACAAAATTAAGCTGTTCAAGAGTGACAGGTGGAGGACAATAGACAACAATAATGTAAAGAAATGTAGATGATGATGTTAATAATTTTAAACAGAGTATATCAGAGAGCGAAGAAGGATGTAAAGGAAAAGTAATTGGAGTAGATTGATATATCGTATTTACGGCACATAGGACACCACCGCCATATTTTTTTGTTACCTCTGGAAAAATTCCTATCAGTTCTGTATATATTGTACGATGATGGAAATAATTCACCATTATATATTCCCTCATTAAGCTATGTCTCAGTAAGACAGATGATATCAAATGTAGATGAACAAGTACTATTTTAAAAATTGTTAATTTTGGTTTTTAATCCTCTAACATTTTGATAATAAATATGCATGTAATGAGTTACTAAGGAATACAATATAGAATAGTGAAAAAATATATAAAAATTATTAATAGAGATAGTTGCTAATAAACTAAGAAGTTAGAGATACACACTATACAAAAAAAAACAGCAAAATTTAAATTTATTTCCGTGTAAAAACAACGGAAGCAAACGACCTTAAATACAATTGGTGGCTTGGGAATGAGCAAATGAGAAATAAAAATCAGATGTTTAAATACGAATTAGAAAGCTAACAAAATGAGTATCAAATTGAAATAACAAATAACAATATAACGGTGAAAAGTAACAAAGTGCAATAAGTGATTAATACAAAATTAGTATAATAAATTGACGCTCCAGAATAAACTGTCAATGTTACTGGTGAATGTTATACATGAAAAAGTAACTATTGAACATCTATATCAAATTGAGATATCTTTTTTATTATATATTTTAGCATAAATGGATCCATCACTAGACCACACGTTTTTATATGCATGTTTCACTGCGGCAGATTTGAAGAGTTCCAGTCTACATTTAGTTAAATCTTCTTTCACTACTATTTTAGTACCACGAAAGTTTTTTCTCTTTTGCATAACAGCAGATCTTACTCGATAGAAAGTGAATTTAACTATTATAGATCTGGGTTTGATAGCTGAGTGATTAGGAGAAGAAGTGTGATTCCTCCTACCTGTTCTGTGGCAGCGATCTATTTCCTCACTGGAGATGTCAAGACCGAGATTCTCATTGAAAACATTACGCACTACTTCATCGATGTTTTCGTTATCCTTTTCTGCAACACCAAATACTCGGATGGAATTCCGACGAGAGTATTCGAGTTGGTCAAGACGATCTTCGAGTATTTTATTTTCCGCAGATAACTGTATGATCACACCTTCATAATAGTTTTTCTGCTCTTCCAATTTTTTATCTAAGCGTTGAATAAATTTTTCAACTAGGCCGTCGACAAATTCACACCAAAAATATTTTTGAGAATAAAATACTTTGAAAAAATTCAGGAGCGATCAACGACGCGTCTACTCGTGACAATGCATGAATTTTATATACTACTATATTCTCCTTAACACGGTTTAATTATTAATTTTGACAGTGACATTTGTTTAAATATGTCAAAATTCTTTTTAAAGTATTACGTTTTTGTTTAGCGCATAGGTAAGATGATGTAAAAAATAAATTATTTTATATATTTATAATTAAAGTTCTTTACTAAATGCTATTATGGTAGAATATAAGATTATCCGTTATATTAAATTTTTATTAGTAAAAGTTGCTAAAAAATTATATTCAATGAATTTTTTACAAGAAAAACTGTTAAAAGCTTGTATAAGTGATACTTCCGGTTATCCGATATACACTAAAAACTAATGACCTCTTCCCACATTAGTATAGAATGGGTATACAAAATTTCAAAATCTGTTTGGTAGTATTTGAGTAATTGTGTCTATTTGATTTACACAGACACACACATTTATTAACGACTTATGGAGACACTTAGAGAACGCGCGGGTGAGAGGAATAAATATTGATGGTCGTAACGAGGTGCTGTTATTAGCATACGCAGACGACTTAGTTCTTCTTCGTAATTTTCCTGTAGACGTTAGATATAAATTAAATATCTTATATCAGTACTGCACTAAAAATCAACTCCACAGCAGACGGGTTGGAAGACCACCAAATACGGTCTAATTCCAATTCCAACAGCCCAACCCCCAGCGCCCCAGAAACTAGTAAATATCATATCCTGCATCTGAACAGAAGGATGCCAAACTGCTTGTTCCTGCAGAAAAGCTGGCATCAAATGTTCCGCCATATGTGCCCACTGCAAAGTGTTACTTGCGGCCGCTCCGTACGACAAAGTAATCGACGTAGTTGAAAAAGGAACTGAGCAGGTTCTGACGAAGGCGAAGAACTAGAAATCGATTTTTCCTTCCACAAACAATCTTCTCCAAAATGAAGAAGAACATCGAAACAAAGAAAATGATTGGAATAGGCATTATATTTTTCGGAAATTTATTAATCCATTTAAACTACACAATCATTATTACGTACATTAATAATATGATTGTTAAATTCAATCTAATTTGATTTTATTTTACTGAAATATTACCTCTTGAAAAACTCAGTACTGATTAATTAATTAACTTTTTCCTTTAATACAACTTTTTTGCTGATATGGCTTTTTCATTTTTGAAACTTTTTATTAACTCCCCTTTCATTTACAACAACCCACCAATAGATATCGTAAAAAAATTTAATTATCTCGGTGTATTGTTCTCCTCATCATCCAAAATTAACAACGCCGTAAACGAAAACTATAAAAAACAGTTAATGCTACCCAAAACATGAAAACTATACTTTATAGAGGCAAATCTGAAGGTTCGGAAGAAAAATCAGAATTATTAAAAGCTATAATAAATGCAACCGCTCTCTATGGGGCAGAAATATGGGGCCCAACCCAAGAACTCTCACCAGAGAAATGTCAATTACAATATATGAAAAGCATACTCCGTCTATCAAGAAATACGCCAAATAACTACGTTAGGTTAGAAACAGGAATTTGTCAACTGGCAGTCGCTTATTGGAAACGAATTTTAGGTTGGTGGGCGAAAATACAAAAAATAGGCGACCAAAGATTACCTAAAATAATTTACAACAAATTGATTGAGCTGGACAATTGGGAATTGAATAAAATCGGATATAACTGGAGCTCACAGGTAAAAAAAAATCTGTATGATCTAGGTTATGAAAATGTGTGGCAAAGCCAAGTAATTAATAAAAAACAAATAGACGAAATTTTAACAACTTATAAACAAACCTTGTTAAATAAGGACCTAGAAAATCTCACACCCTCTTCTTTTAATTCTTTTTGCAAAACATTAAAAACTATCCCAGGAACAGAAAATTACTTAAAATTAAAAATGCCCATTGTTAAAATTCAAATATTTTGCCAAATTAGGCTATCAAATAAGCATGCCATTAGATATCCTATAAAAATATAAAATATAATATAAATAGCAATGAATTATGCACAATTTGCAACAAACAAAAGCTTGAGAATTTGTTTCATTTTTTCATAGAATATCCTATCTACCAGAACACACGAGAGTCATTTCTTGCCAAATATAATATTAAAAATATAACAGAATCGGACTTCTTTTACCTTTTCAACAATCCGAATCCGGACAAAATTAATTCTATATTTTAATATACCATAAATGCACTTAAAATTAGAAGCTTCTGCATTAATGAGTAATATTCAATTTAATTAAATTTTCCTCAATGGCGTTGCATCAATAATTACTTCTTCAATGATTTAAATTATTATTACTATGAATGTATGTCTCCTACACACAAAATTCATCATTAAATGATATATTTGTCCTTTTATGTAATTTGGAAAAAAACTAATGTGTTTCATTCATATTCAACTAATGTTAATGTATAATGATTATACGCACATAATGAATTATTAATTGTTACCTAATAAATAACGTTCTATTAATAACCTACCGATCTCTCGGTGTGATGATTATGGCCCTAAAATTATTACCTGCGATTTTTTCTTTAGATAAAATATCTCGACAAATTCAATAATAAAAGGTCATTTGTCTCAATATACAGGATGTCTCTTAAAAAGGGGGACATAGCTTAACCACAGATTCCTGAGGCTAAAATAAGACGATTTAACTAAACTTGCTTTTACCGGAAAGTGTACCATTTAGCCAGAATTCTGCTTCAAAGTTCTTCGAAAAAAAAAAATTCTGCTTATAATAATGTAATGTATGTATTCATATGTTTGGCAACACTGTCTCAATTGTTAGCACCTGGTATTATTAATTAAAACAGTCGAGAACTGTCCAGCGTTGAGTAGTCTTTTTATTTAAAACCTTTTACCTTTGTCCAATACACCACATAATTTTGGCGACGAGGATGGGATGTGAGACCGTGCTGGGCATGGAGCTCGCGCACGAACAATCCAGGTACCTACATCCAGTGTCAGTGGGTGCTATGTACCCAAGGTCGTCATCGGGGAGGAAGAAACCATCGTCATCGGAGCCGAGAGATACAAACAGGTCAAAGCCAAGTGCTAGTGCTAGTAGTCAAAGTGTTCATGTTACAGCTCGCAAACAATGTTATCGCTGCGGTCGTCCGCACGATCCAACCACCTGTCCCGCCAAAAACTGGGAGTGTTTCGTGTGTCGCCGCAAGGGGCATACTTCTAAAATGTGTCGAGAGGGGAAGCGAAGAAACGTCATCAACATGGCTGCAGAGAACGAGGAGGAGACAAATCAGCACGTGGATCCGATATATGAACTTGGTTATGTTGGTCTTGTTACAAATAAAACGTATCCTTTTGAAATAAGTCTAACAATTAATAATATTGATGTTAAAATGGAGATTGATACCTGTGCTTGTGTATCCATTATATCAGAAACTTTGTATAAAAAAATATTCTCAAGTATACCTCTCACACAGAAAACAATTAATTTGAAAACAGTTACAGGCACAAATGTCAGTGCAGTAGGCAGTATAAACGTTAAAGTTTCATTTAATGATAATTATTATAATCTAGATTTGATTGTTGTTAAATCTGATTCAAATTTCACACCATTACTGGGACGTAATTGGTTAAATATCTTGTTCCCAGATTGGAAAACAAATATTTTATTAAATAATGTCACCAATACTAATGAAAATAAGTTGCAAATTGAAAAGGATGTCTTGTTACAAAAATTAAAATCAGAATTTTCCAATGTCTTTTAGTCAAATGAATCTTGTATAAAACAATTTAAAGCTGAGTTGAAAGTCAAAGATGATTGTACTCCAATATTTCATAAAGCATATCCTGTACCGTACGCATTAGTGCAAAAAGTTGAGCAAGAATTATTGAATATGGTGGAAAACGATATTATTGTACCTGGTAAAAATAGCGATTGGTGTAGTCCAATTGGCAAGAGCCAACAAAGTGTCTGACATCTGGTGGCAAAATAAAACATATAAGTTGTAGGGAAAACATTGCGCTGTCATATAGGATTATAAGTAAATAGCAACCAAAAATGACCAGCAAATCGAAGAAATATTGTTCTGCACCGCAGTGCAATAATTATACAAGTGCTGACATTTCCGTTCATTATTTCCCAAAAAGAGAAATATTAAAAAATAAGTGGAAAATCGCGTTAATAATCGGAAAGGACATATCACTGTTCATGAACATATGTTCACAACATTTTTTACCTAAGAGATTTTATTCCATATAAGTATTTATAAAAATTTATGCTTCAAAATATTATTAGATTGTTTTTGTAGTTATTAATAGAAAAATATTAAAAAGAAATGGTAAACCAAGCCAAAAAATACCTAAAGAATATTCGACAAAATCCCTGTACAGAGAAGAAAAATAGAGAGACGTTACCTGTAAATAGTAACTATTATTCTTTAATATTATATATTTATTTTAAATTGTTTATAGACAAGATAGAGAAGAAGAATAAACAATAAAAATACCAGAAGTTGAGCAACAGCAAGAGAAGAAGACGTGCAAAACAAAGAACTTGATGTGCATTTGTATTTAATGTTATTACGATTGAATGATGAGCCCCTTTCAAATTAGATGTTTGAACACACAGTCCATTTATTTCTATATTATTCTATTTATCTGTCATATCCGCACAAGTATGTCTAGCTAAAAATAATTAAATAGGTAGTTAACATGCAGATAACTTCTATTTTGAATTTTAAATAAATATATCATCACGGCATATTACCCATTTCTGGGTGTGCCATTATTTACAACACATGTAGACATCGGTAATGATGACGATATATTTGAATCTTATTTTCCTTTATATAATGCTTCTCCTTCGACCATAGGCCGCACAACACCATTTAAATAAATGTATATGTCTGACATTGTAATAAACATATTTAATTTCATTTAAAAATAACAAAATATCCTCAAAACAAAGCATCAAAATACAACTAGCATAAACGTAAAATATAATGTTTTCCCTATAAGTCGGTCATTAGTGCTGCCATCTCTAGGATGTGGCTCTCCCGGATAGTTGTAGTCCCAAAGAAAAACAATAATATTAGAATCTGTGTAGACTTCAAGGTTACTGTCAATAAGGTATTAGTACGAACATTATCCGTTACCTTGTCTGGAAGATATTTTTGCAACATTGTCAAATAAGCAAGTATTTTGTGTAATAGATCTGTCAGTTGCTTATCAACAGCTTGAAGTTCATGAAAACTCTCGAAAGTATTTAACAATCAATACTCATTGGGTCTGTTTCAGTATAAAAGATTAACTTATGGTATTTCTACAGCACCAATGATTTTTCAATCAGTAATGGATAAAATTCTAAGAGGGCTCACAGGCGTTTGTTGTTATTTAGATGATATTCTTATAGCAGCAGATAATTTGTCAGATTGTTATAAAAAGGTCAGAATAGTTTTTGAACGTTTGCATCAATATAATGTCAAAATTAATGTCTCTAAATGCAAGTTTTTTGAAAATAAAGTCGAATATCTGGGTCATGAGATAAATAAAAACGGAATCAGTCCGACCTCAGATAAAGTCCGAGCTATTTTAAATGCTCCAACCCCGCTCAATCTTACACAATTGCGGTCATATTTGGGTTTATTAAATTTTTATAATAAGTTTTTACCTATGTTGTCTAGTGAATTACAATCATTGTATAGATTGCAATAAAAAGGTGTTGAATTTAATTGGTCAAACGAATGTGAAGCAGCATTTAATCGTAGTAAACAATTAATTATTGAAAATAATTCTCTAGTACATTTTGACCCTTCAAAGCCTATAGTAATAGCATGTGATGCTAGCCCCTATGGTGTGGGTTCCGTTTTGTATAATATTATTGATGGTGTAGAAAAACCAGTACTCTTTGCGTCGAGTACGTTGTCAAATGCGGAGAAAAACTATGCTCAAATCGAACGAGAAGCTTTAGCATTAATTTTTGGTGTTAAGAGATTTCACAAATACATACATATATGGCAGAGAATTTTTGCTAGTAACAGATCATCAACCTTTAAAAATTATTTTTAATCCAAACCGGGGAATTCCCACTTTAGCTGCCGCCAGATTGCAAAGATGGGCTCTAATCCTTCAAGCTTATAAATATAAAGTAGTATACAGAAAAGGTACAGATAATGTTATTGCAGATGCCTTGTCACGTCTACCTTTAGCTGAGGAAACAGTAAATGATGATCCTCAAAAATTATTTGTAAATTTTTTTAACTTAGAGGAAACTTTTCCGATATCCTTTAAAGAAATTAGAAATGAAACTAAGTCTGATATATTGTTATCAAAAGTAGGCGATATGATTGTAAGAGGATGGCCTCAACATATCGAGGATAATAATTTAAAACCCTATTTCTTAAAACGTTTTGAATTATCAATAGAAAAAAGATGTATTATTTGGGGAAATCGGGTTGTGATCCCAAACAAGTGTAGACAAACTATTTTATCATTGTTACACAGCCAACATATTGGCACAGTTCGAATGAAATCATTAGCTAGATCAGTCTGTTGGTGGCCTAACATTGATAAAAATATCGAACAGTTAGTAATGAACTGTGTAATTTGTCAAACACAACAAAATTTAAAATGTAAACCTATTATAAATTCATGGCCAAATTCAGTAAATAATTGGGAAAGAGTTCACATAGATTTTTGTGAGGTGGAAGGAAAGATGTTACTTGTAATAATTGACACTAAAACGAAATGGTTAGATGTTCATGTCATGAATAATACGAATGCCATTAATACTATTGAAAAATTAAAGTACACGTTTTCTACTTTTGGTCTACCATGTTACTTAGTGACAGATCATAATGGTCCACCCTTTAATTCGAGTGAATTCCAAAAATTTTGTCAAGCCAATGGCATAATCGCGGTAAAAAGTCCGCCTTATCATCCATCTTCAAATGGATCTGCTGAACGATCTGTTCAAACAATTAAACATATTTTGAAAAAACAATTGTTAGATTATAAAACTAAAAATATTAACATGTCAATTCAACAAAGATTAACAAATGTTCTTTTTACATACAGAAATACACCTTGTAGTGTTACTGGTACACCACCATCTCAATTAATGTTTAAACAAAAACCTAGAACTATAATAGATTTAATAAAACCACCATTTGGCACAAATGCAAATACGTCAATTTTAAAAAGGGAAGAAAATACCCCGAAAAGATTGTTTTCTGTTGGAGATAAAGTTCTTGTAAAATCTAATTTAGATAAAATTGTAAAATGGATACCTGGAAGAATTTTAAAAATGTTGACATTCAATACATATTTAGTAAATGTAAATAATTCTGTAAAATTTGTACATTTAGATCATATAAGATTATCACATTTGTCAGATGAATATCATCCAGGATATGAAATAATTGTACCTACTTTATTAGAAAATGATAATATTAAATTGAATGTAAAAGACAAACATCAAAATGAACCATGTAATCCCGAACCAGTATCTGTATCAGTAGAACAAGATAATGAAATTAATCCAGATCAAATGTTACGCAGATCTACTAGAATAAGGCGACCACCTGAACGTTTAGCATATAATTAAGATTGTAATATATGTATATAAGTTTTTTGCGACATAATTTGTAAATAATATTTTTAGCTAAGGTTGGGGAAATGTAATGTATGTATTCATATGTTTGGCAACACTGTGTATCAATTGTTGTTAGCACCTGGTATTATTAATTAAAACAGTCGAGAACTGTCCAGCGTTGAGTACAGTCTTTTTATTTAAAACCTTTTACCTTTGTCCAATACGATTTGGTGAGTGACGACTACACTGTGATTTTTTTTAAAATAAATTTAATCTAGCCATCTATCCAAATGTCAAACAACGAATTTCTAAAGACCGTAACAATTGTTTATGGGTTGTCAAAAACTAGTAACAGAAACTAGTAACATCTGTTTGTTCGGCCTAATAGTATTTTAGTACCATTATTATAAATAACACGAATAAATATGTTAGCTTACTCCTAAACAAGTTGAGAAGATTGACAACACGTTACTGTCATTAAAAATTAATTGTTTCACATTTGAATAGACTGCTAGATTAAATTTATTTAAAAAAAAATCATGATGCAGTCACTCAGGTTTTATTTTTTTCTGTCCGAACAGATATCACAAAATAAAGAGAGAGATAAAAGTTTACTATTGAACGTATCTTTCTGAAAAAAAAATTCACGTTATCGGCCTGGCCAATAAAAAGTTATGGTCTAAACAATGTTGGGACACCTACGTTTCATACACTAGTGGTTCACTAATAATAACAAGTATCATCTAAAAAGATGACTTATAATCATATAAATTGTCATACCAAATTTCATCCAAATCGAATAAACCGTCCGGTTATTATAAGCAATTTTGTTTTTTTCGAAGAACTTTGAAGCAGAATTCTGGCTAAATGATACACTTTCCGGTAGAAGCAAGTTTGGTTAAATAGTCTTATTTTAGCCTCAGGAATCTGTGGTTAAGCCATGTCCCTCTATTTAAGAGACACCCTGTATAATAGTAGCAAAAATCAGTCGTAAATTTTGGCGATCACACAATGTTCGCGAGACATATTTTACATGATGTATACATGAATTAATCAATAACGCAATTATAGTCCTGTTTCGAATTAACAGATATGTTATGTAACGCATAGGGAAACTAACATTTACTTTCATTATTATTTTCTTAACAACGTTAAGACATACTTTAACCATATATGCATAAATATTTCAAACTTTCTGACCGTGTTTTCCCGTCTTGCTTAAGGCGAAACAGTGAACAGAGAGCAGAAGTTGCTACAGTTCCTGGTTTCCTGTCCTGGCCGTGTGTGAAGCAGTACGCCGCTGCACGCAACTCCGAACTATTTCACGAGCACGTCAGCACTAAAACACGCCAGCTAGGGAGATAGTTTCACAGAAAATTAGTCTAGTAATTAGCGAAATAGTTAGGACTAGAAAAAGAAGATAATACATAGTTTAATGGAGAAAGAATTAAAATAAATCTGTGGTTTATAAGTTAGGAAACCACCATATTGAAAAATAATTAAATTATATAAATGTTCATTTCTTTTTCAGAAGTTATATTAAAATAACAAACTACATCTAAAGGATGAATTAGATTAAATGTTGTTTTTTCTTGGTAATACATTTTAAAAATTAAATTACAAGAACTTTCATTGCAATCATTATCCATTTTGGGATTGTTTTCCATGCAAAGTTTGTTTAGATATTGAAAATCCAAGAGTAACTAATTTTCATTAAAACGCAACATTTCATTTTAATTAAATCAAATTAACAATTGGTTATTACAAGAAATTTGTAAAGATAACAAAACACTCTCTCTACAGTCAATTAAACTTTGTCGTGTTTATTTTACCCAAAACCACTAACAAGAATATTATTTCTCTGTTTCGGAATTAGAATGACATATTCTAGCGCGCATATTGATGTTAAGAGCTACGTTCTTAAACGATTTTTGGTGATATTTTGTCATTTCAGATTGGGATGACTGCAATTAATACACTCAATATCTAGGCAAAGGACCTTAACGGACAATAAAAAATATAAATCACTTTTCATCAACCTATTAATTCTACCAAAAATTTCTGTTAATGGAAATTGTAACATAATTTTATAAAAAATAATATAAATTAAAGTCGCAATAGAGAAAATAGTATTAAACATATGATGCACAAGGCTGTTCAAGTACTCGTTCATTCGCACACTCGATGCTGCGCGCTCGTCAGCAAATTTGAAACTAATGCTGTAACTATAGGTATTGAAAAAAAATTTGATGTATCCAACACGTAACTTTTGGTCAATTCTATGTATGTCATATAAATTCCTTCATAAAATTTCTTGCAAAAGACTGCAGTGTGGTACGCAATAACGAATGATTCTTTAACAAACGGATGCTACAACTATAAGCGCAACGTTAATAACTGTGTACAACCATTGATTAAATAATGTATATATATACAGGGTGTCTCAGGACGAGCTTACGCTATCTATATTTTAAATACTATTTAATATAATTTAACGAAATTTGATATCTAGGGGTTATCCAACATGCCTGTTTCAACTAAAATATTTTCAAAGCAGTAGCACTTCCTGTTTGACCGGAAATTGACCTCAACTTTCTTATTTTAAATGGAATACGCTGTATTTTATTTTACCATTGAATGCAGCGGAAAATTTTACATATGAAGCAATAAAAACATTTTACTCATAATCAACTACTTCCGGCGTTATTCAACCTTTTTTGATTTTTTGTTTGAAATCCGGCACATTTTCAAAACTTTGTATATCGGGAACGAGATCGAATTTTTATAATCTGAAAAAAGCCTTTTATAAAGGAGACTTTAAGCTACATTATCCATAGAAGAATCCTCGATTATTTATAAAAATGTGATGGGTACGTTACACCAAAATTACAGTTGACAAACTTCAAAAAAGACAATTTTTTTAAATGGAACCCCCCATTTTTTATTACATAAATGTGTTCTACGGCAAAAAATAAGGGTACTTTATGTAACATGTCCTATGTTGAAAGTTGATAGAATTTCAGTAAATTAGAAAAACATGTAATCTGGGTATAATTATTTTATTAATACGGATAAGTAAGCCATGGAAAAAACAAATAAATTCTAAATACAAAACTATGATTAATTTAATACATATTCAAACTGTCATCCATTCATATGTAAGCACATCGATACTTATCAGTATTAATAAAATAATTATATTCAGATTACATGTTTTTCTAATTTACTGAAATTCTATCAACTTTCAACATAGGACATGTTACATAAAGTACCCTTATTTTTTGCCGTAGAACACATTTATGCAATAAAAAAGGGGGGGTTCCATTTAAAAAAAATGTCTTTTTTGAAGTTTGTCAACTGTAATTTTGGTGTAACGTACCCGTCACATTTTTATAAATAATCGAGGATTCTTCTATGGATAATGTAGCTTAAAGTCTCCTTTATAAAAGGCTTTTTCAGATTATAAAAATTCGATCTCGTTCCCGATATACAGAGTTTTGAAAATGTGCCGGATTTCAGACAAAAAAGTTGAATAACGCCGGAAGTAGTTGATCATTAGTAAAATGTTTTTATTGCTTCATACCTAAAATTTTTTGCTGCATTCAATGGTAAAATAAAATATAGCGTATTCCATTTAAAATAAGAAAGTTGAGGTCAATTTCCGGTCAAACAGGAAGTGCTACGGCTTTGAAAATATTTTAGTTGAAACAGGCATGTTGGATAACCCCTAGATACCAAATTTCGTTAAATTATATTAAATAGTATTTAAAATATAGATACCGTAAGCTCGTCCTGAGACACCCTGTATATATTGGCAACCTTATGGGCATTTACGTAGCGCACTGTACAGCGACGTATTATGCTGCCACCTTTAATAATTTTATTATTTGGCCGTACTAACATTCGATAAGACTGACGGTAATTATGTGCGGATGTATTCGTGTGAAGTCGCTTGGAGTCGGAGACACGAAATTGTTAAAAAAAAATTATTAAATATTTAATCACGTAACTGTTTTTGAATAAAAAATAAATAAATTCATTATTATTTTTACGGACACTAAAAATGAATTTCGAGAATTTTGTGAATTATGAAAAAAAATAATTTTGTATGGGTATTTTCAATTTTTTACCCTTTTATAATGTACTTATATGTATGAAATAAATTAAGCTATTTTATCAAATAAATACATATCAAAATATCTAATGGCATACGCTAATTTTATTTTTGGACAAATTACTTTTTTTGGAAAATTTTCAAATTCCAACTGTACTATGTATATATGTATGTTTTTACCTCTCGCTACAAGAGGTATTGGAATCATGCTAAAAATGACATATCCAGATTTTAATGAAAAAGCACGTTTCAAGGTCCCTACAATCCGATTTTAAGATGTTTACAATGATGTCTGTCTGTGTGTGTGTTTGTGTGTGTGTGTGTGTGTGTGTGTGTGTGTGTGTGTGTATGTGTGTATAGCTGGGTGTTGGAGGGACGATTCCTTAAAAACTATAAGACATAAGACCTGTTTAACTATGAATTCCTCAATCTGACATTCCTGGGAAGAGTTGAAAAGGTTTTGGTAACAATTGAACAACCGGAAGTAGTAGTTTTTTTTAAAAAAATCTTCTAAATATTATTTTTTTAAAATTTTTGATATTACTAATTTGGAAGAACAAAATTCTACATCTAATACATTTAAATTTTTTATTATATCTTCTATAAATTTAAAGATAAAGACGCTATAATATATAGAATATCGGGATATCGAGTAGGCGAAACTACACTAAGAAAACCAGTTGACAAATTCAAATGTCTATAACATGGTTTGTAAATGACATATATCAATGTCAGTGTCAAAAAATCAACAGTTTTAGTGACATTCTGATAGATTTTTCTGGGAAGTACATTTAGTCTTTCTTTATGTTTTATTAATTAAATATTTGAAATTATAGGTACATTGCATATATCCATCAGAAATACCGCCAATCTGGTTAATGAATTAGAAGAACCTCTGACAATCAGGAACTTCCTCATACAATGAAAAGTAGATGTAATTAGAATTATGTGTGCAGAAGACATGTTAAATACAATAAAAAACAATATTTGGGTAAAGTTCTGTAATATTTTGTTATAAAACGTCGTTTCGATAGCAACGTGCAATACAATACGTATATAGCCTAATAAGGAAATGGCGAGAGGTCTTGTGCTGGCCACAACAGATTTTTTTATGGATTTACAGATAGGTACATACATAATGTAAAATTTTATAATTCTTACAATTTTATGTTTTCAAGTAAGAGAAGAAATAAAATTTAAAAAAAAGTATCATAAGGCAATCTCGTCTTTTGTCAAACTCGCCTCGTGGTTCGTTTTCTAAACTTGGACTCGTACGTGACCAAGCCTTATGAAACATATGTTTTATATATTTCTTCAAAAATATGACTTGGTGCATTTTTGTCGGTTATATTGGAATTGAAATTTCACATTTTGACAGTTTCTGTATTTTGTGTTGTGAATTTTGTCTGATTGTCTACGTTAATACATACATTGTATCAAACAATGCGCTTACAGATATTCTTATCGACGTATTAACAGTGCTTTTAAAGGCTTAAAGAACATAGAAATAGAAAAAATATATATAAAATTAAAATTGGTAGTGACATGGATCCAATTTTATCATATACTATGTTCTTTTATTTGTATTGTTTGTAAAGAAGAGAACAATTTATTTTTACTAACAAATAGAAACCATTTTTCAATCATTAGAAATAGAGGCGGATACAATACAAATCCAACTGCAAAATATTTTAGGCAAACATTGCAAAGAACTAAGAACAAGAATTTTAAAGCCAGTTGAAAGGGGCAACTGTGAAATAGATGAAGATGAAATTATTGATACAGAAATGAATCCATTACACCGTTTCAAGAAAATTTATGTGAGATAACAGATAATGGTGAAATTATATGACCAGAAAATGTTGAAGACAGTGAAAATAATGACAATGAATCTCAAATTCAATAGCCAAATAATTTATATGAGGAATGTGCCGTGGTGTACTTAACTGGATATTTGGTTTTTCGTTGTATTGAATAATATAATTACGAAAATTGTAATAAAATTTTAAAGAAAAATTACCTTCTTCTTGGTGAAAAGGAAATTTATTTAGTTCTAAAAGATTATGACAAAATGAATGATATAGAATATCTTTGCAGACCGAATGAAGATATGGTAAAGATTGTGTCAGAATTATTGAATTTTTTTAGGGAATTTACAAAGCAACATTTACATTCAAACAATATAACCAGGATATTATTAAAAAATTGTGTATGGTGCATAAATTCACATTCCAGTAATTGGTTAAATAAAAGTAATGGATGCTTTAAGCATAATTTTTTTATTATAAAACATTCATTAAAATAAAACTTTTAAAAACTTTAAAATGGAAATTACAGATATTTCAAGAAAATCTTGTAAAAGAAAAATAAATATTTTGTAGAACAAATAATAATTATTATATATCGGCTGTGATTTTAACTACCTGGGTTCCATTCTAACGAAACCTGTTTCAATGACGCTTGGTAAGCACTTTATTTAAAAAAGAATAGCTATTTATAATATATTTATGTTAAAAGTGACATTTTAATTTGGTGAAGCAGTGTGGTCCAAACATTCAAATGCAAATATGGATATAACCGCTGTAAATTCATATTAAATTGTTTGTCGATTCAATGATAAATGCATTTTTTATTTTATTAGAAATATTAAAAATGTTATGGAATATGTAATGTGTATGTATTAAAAATAAATGTATAATTAAATTAAATTTCTCTGAAGAAATGACGAAATAAATTTAACAAATTCTAATTATAAAATTAATTGACTCCGCCTGAGGCCCCGCCCGCCGACGAGTTCTATCATGCTGCTATCTTGTAGCGAATTAAACACATGTATAGTAGACAACCGCCACACAGATGGCTCTCACTCTTACAGAATAAAAATGTGTTACGCGGTTTGACTATAGCATTGCCAATCTATATATACTTTTTAATCAATGGTACAACTCGCAATTAAACCAAAATTTTAACGTGCTATATCGATCGTAAACATTTGCCCCTATCGCTAGATATCCTTCTGCGCTCGCAGTAGGTCCGCATGACCTCGAGAGATCCGCATGATCTCGTTTCGTAATCGCATTAGGTTCGCATGACCCCGAGAGATCCGCATGACCTCGTTTCGTACTCACATGACCTCTAGAGATCCGCATGATCTCGTTTCGTAATCGCATTAGGTCCGCATGATCTCAAGTCGTTATCATGGTTCGTCGTACATAGATTTTATAACATAAAGGAAATAAATCTCAATGTCATTCTTACGTACGTATAGAGAATAGTGATTACTCACCCTAGACGCCAACTTAGATGTCCCCAAATACTAATATTTACAAAACTCGCAGCGATGTTCATTAGTGAACCGCAAGTATTGGAGGTTTGTCAAAGACTGCCTGCTAGCAACTAATCGTCATAGAAATTTCTATAATAACCAACGCCTATTAATTATAAGGTATTGTATAATAACTAACACAAATTATTCATATTTTATAAATTTATTTAATTCCCCAGAAAAAAATAATAAATAACAATCATGTGCATCACGTAATCGCCAACACAACGAATAGTTGTAATTAGAAAATTTGGATTTTAGAACAGAAATGTTAAAAGTTACATCAAATGAAAAAATCACGAGTAAATCTATTAATTTTCGATTCATATTTCAAAAAGGTAGACAAAAGTCTTTAAACTGACGAATGTATCACAGAACAATATTTCAAAAAGAGTAGAGATGATGTTTTTGGTCCGTTTAACTGATATTTTTTTCTTTGTATCTAGAACAAATAAATGTTAGTACGAACAGGTTTTGATCCCATCTACGAGGTGTGGCATTTAAATAACAACATTGATCTTAGAACATTGACAATGTATAAAATTACACTAAACAAATATTGCCATCTTTAATGTACTCTCCTCCCCGAACCCTACACCGCCAAATGCAAATATTCAATTGTTGGAAGCAATGATTGCAGGCCTTTTTTGTTAGCTTGTTCATAAGCTCTGTCACTTCTCTATAACTACATCTCGACCCCGAATTTGATGCCTTTTAACGTAGAATTACAATTTGGGAATAAAAGCAAGTTACATGGCACTAGGTCAAGTAAGTACTGTTGACGTACCAACACGGTGATTTTGTATTTCGTCAAAAATGTCTTGCCGGACAGGGCGTTTTGTTATGGCGCGTTGTCTTCATGGAGAGTCCATGAGCCGTTTTCTCACATTTCAGCCATTTTTCTTCTCACCCGTGCATGAAGGGCTATCAAAACCTTCTTGTAATATATTTGTGAATATGGTTGTGAATCCATGTGAACAATCACTCGCATTTCGAAAAAAAAAAAAACAATGCCAATGCACGGCCGAGGCGCTAATCGTCTCCGATATCTTTTCCTCCTGCTGCTGCTTGAGTACTAGATAGACCCACATCACTATAAACATTCTTCAATAATTCGTACATTTCTGTAGCGGATTTTTTTAAGTTTCACACAGAATTTCATATTGACACTATCATAATTCCGGCGGAATACGAGAAAGTAGTTAACTTCAATCAAACGCTACTGCCGAACGGTTTGCCTAATTATCTTGAAATTTTCACAGTGGATGGAGGGAAGATGACAAATTAATATGACATAGTCTGCAATGTAGCCAAATTTATAGGGAATCCGGAAAAAAATAAATCTCGTTATTTAATTGCCACACCTCGTATGTTCATTGTAGCATACCTCATTCTATTTTCAGTAAAATTATGTTACCAAGCCAATATATTGTTATGGATTAAAATAAAAATCGTTGAATTAGTGTAACAAAGTTTATTAAATAGAATTCAAAATTGATAAATTATAGCTTGAGACAACTTGCCACAAGCCTGTCCGTTCAATAATGTTCTGCGTCGCACCCGATCAGCAACGCACAGCATAGCTGCTCCCTACCACTCTTCCGTTACGTTAGTGCAAAAATTCTTATTACATGCTGCCTTCCTGCAACAATTAACGTCTTCGTTCATAACTCACCGTGATTTTACTTTCCAGCAGATCACTCAAATCTTGTTGGGCTGCTATCTCGCCACCGCTACTTTCCTTGCAGCTGGTAAAATTCACCCGCAGTACTGCAATAGCATCGAAGAGTGCCGACAGTGACTACCGCTCGGAAATTTTTGGAGCCTCGTACATCTTTCGCCGCAAAAGCTTTTACTAGTGAATGTTAAACCTCTATCAGATATCCGCCTTGGGAACATAAACACAGAAAATACACTTCTCAGTTCATGTATTTCCTCCGCCGATCCTAATGGTCTAGTGTCCAGTGGGTTTGGCTATTATGTACTATGTAAAACCACTAACACCAGTAGATATGAATTACCTCGTTTACTCTTTTCAAAAATCTACCTGCTTTCCTATAGTCACCTTTACCAAAAGCACAGGTTAAACAAATAACAAGTTACAAATTTTTGTCAAAAATAGGGCAATTGTAACTCACTCTGCTGAGCAGTCGGTTACCACCTTGAAGAGTACCTACCTACCTAGCTGCGAGAGAACAGTTCATATTTGGTTGTCGCCCTGTTGAAATAACTCATCGTTTTTAATTCGTGTTCTCCAGCAACAAAATCGTCTACGCCTGTCAGAAATTTGTTGTACCCAGGCGTAGTAAAATTAACCGCCTGTGTAGTGGACTTGAACTCCTCCGGTAGCCCTTCGATGAGAAAGGTCACCGCCATGTCACCGTCCATCTCGCACCTACCACAAAACGCCATTATTGCATGGTAGTAGCGTGTCACTGTTTAACCAGGCTCTTTTACTCTCGCTATCAATACCACGACTAAATTAGCATAATTCACTTGACGCGTGATCGTACTTATCCAACTGATTATCCCAGTCGCGTACTGCACCTTGTAGCTTAGTCTCCGTATAATACGCCCGTCCATATCAGACCAACCATGAATAACACCTAATTGGTCAATTTTAGCCAATGTTCTATATATATATATATATATATATATATATATATATATATATATATCTCGCTCTAGATATTTTCGAAATAATTTCCTCACCTGCCTGTTTTGCCGTTGACCCACCTGAATCCGATTCCCGCGGTGTCGATCCACTTGTCGCCGGGCCGTCGTGACCTATACCGCACTGTTTCTGATCTGTTATGGATTAAAATAAAACTTGCTGAATGCCGGGTTTTGCATTTTTCACAAAAAACAGCAAGTTTGCTGTTTTCTGTATTCATGCCTAGTAAATTGCATAATTAACAAGAATCATATTTTATTGTATATCACTATTTTATAACCTTGGTCACTTGCTTATTACTATGAGTTTTGAAAGATATTTTAATAATGTGCTGAATTAGTATAATAGTTTAGAACAATAAACAAAGTAGATAAAATTATAACTTGAAACAACTCGCCACCGCCTCTCCTTGTGTCACGCATTTCGCCCGATCAGCAACGCACACTAGCGTCTAGACCAGTGTTTTTCAACCTTTATTGTGTCGCGGCATATTTGAACTCATACTTAAACTTTCTCGGCACACTTAAATTAGAAGAATAAAAAGTATACATTTTTTATTTACTTATTTATTGACACAAACAAAATAACATTAATATATTGTAATAAAAACTAAAATTATTCTGAAAAAAATCTGTTGTGGCCAGTGCAAGACCTTCCGTCAATTTGATTTATTTTGTACAAATCCCATACCAAAAGTTCCTTGTAAAATCGTAACACGAACACAACTATTTTTTACAAATTCCATAACAGAAGTTCCTTGAAAAAGATTCTATAAATCCAATTTTATTAGGGGTCACTGTTTCTTACTCTTCTCTTCGACTCCTTCCTGTCCAACGCATCTTCTTCACACAGTTCTTCCTCTCAAGTCTTTTGCGATACAGTCCTTCCATCTTCTCTTCCGCCTTCTTCATATTTGGTTTTGCACTTGACACTGACATCTGTCAATTTGATTTTTTTGAATATATCAGCTGTTTCCATGATAAATGGCAAAGCTCATTGATTTTTGAAAGTTAATTTATTTATAATGCTTTAACTCTATATCTATTGAATATGAAGGAAAATCTATAATTAAACCGTATAAAGAAGGGCATTTTCTTTAAAATTTATGATAACATAAAGTCAAAAAATTATACTTAAATGCGTTTTTTTTTTTTTAGGAAAACTGTTAAAAACTTCAAATATAGGTACTTCCGGTGGATCAATTATAACCAAAATCTAATCAGCTCTTCATATGGATGTATGGAAGAGGAATACGAAAGAATTATAATTTTTAGAATTATAGCATTGGAGTTATCGTCAGAGAAAATTTGTCACACATGGACACACATACAAACATCATCTTAAAAATAGTAAATTCGAATTCTAGGGACCCTAAAACGTGCTTATTCATTAAAAACGCACCACCGAATTTTTTGACCAAAGACAATACCTTCCTATCCTAAAGGTGACGGAAGGTAAAAATTCACACATATATTATTTTAATGAGAGGTTTGAGCTTTGCGTTTTCTTAAAATATTTTTTTTTGCAAGGCCGAATTTTAGATAAACATACCCTGTAATCTTTTTCCAAGGATTCCAGCCGTGATCGTGATCTCTTTTGAGTTTTGATACGATTTTTTATTACCAGTTTACATGTCAGAATTCTCGTGCACAATATGTACAATACATTTATATTATTATTAATTTTATTTATCCTAACATTAATATAAAGTAAGCACCTAAAAGGTTACATTGGTACATTAAAAACTCACCATCTAATTTTTTGAACCAAAGACAATACCTTCCTTACGAAACGGTGACGGAAGGTAAAAAGAGTATAAATAATGCTTAGAGTGTTCCATAATTGAACAACCAAACTTAAAATTTATTCAAAAAATATAAAAATACGTGAGTACCTATTTATACAAATTCATCTAAGTAAAATCTTATGAATATTTTGTTTCAAAGACATTTGTGTAACACATAGTGTCATCTACGAGATCATATATGATTTAAGTGATGTAATTGTTCAGGTTAAAAAAAAAAAACATTTATGAACAAGATTTAAACGTATGTTGAATAAAATCTCAAAACCGATATTAACTTTTATTTTATATATCATCACATAAATACTAAAAATCTGTTGTGGCCAGCACAATACCTTTCGCCATTTTCATATTAGGCTAGGTATATAAGTATTGTATTTAACAAATCTGGTACACACAAACAGTTCTAAATACATCTATTCTTTATTTTTCAATTCGTTCTATGAACAAATTTCCTTTTACTCTTTTAAATGTTCGAGATTCTCCCAGTTCATTGGCGAGATTGGCGGTGTATCTGAAGGGTATACGATGAAATATATGTATATCAAGCCCGTGTTTAGTTGACAGTGTTGACACTGATATTGTACATACAAATACTTTGGCTTATAAATAAATCTGCTTTCTTTTTATACCAATTTTAGATGCTGTCGGAATCTTTTCCTCGTTATAAAAATAGCATATTATAATTACTGTTACATCTCGACTTGTCCAAGTACCAATTTTAGGTTTTCCACATTCATGAACAGTGTCAACTTAATGTGAGGCAACTATATCTACAATTTTAAATATTTAATTAATGATAAATAAGAAATATTAAATGAACTTCCCCAGAAAAAACCTTTAGTAATGTCTCTGGATTTTTGACACTGAAATTTATGTCAATTCCAAACATTTTAAATTTTCAACTGGTTTCCATGGGCTGTTTGATTCATTATACAATGGATTAATGTATATATTTATAATTCTCTTTCTCAAAATCTATAGAAAATATAATAAAAATGTTTAATATATGGGTATGGAGAATTTTACATCCTTTAATATTTGTAATAACATAAATTTCCAAAAAATAATATTTACAAAATTTTGTTTAAGAAACTATGTACTACTTCCGGTTGTCTAATTGTTATCAAAATCTTTTCAGATCTTCTCAGGAATGTCAGATTGAGGAATTCATAGTTAAACAGGTCTTAAATCTTACAGTTTTTAAAGAATCGTCCTTCCAACTAGTGATTCGGTCGAGACGAGACGAGACGAGAAATTCATTGTCTCGTCTCGTCTCGTTGCAGATTCCTAAAATTATGTCTCGTCTCGAAATTATTGCCGTCTCGTTTATAGTCTCGTCTCGGCCGAGGTTCTCGCCGAGATTTCTCGACGGAAATTTAATTTGTATATTTTGGTCCCATGAACTAATTATTAAATTTATACAATTTTGTATTAATAGCAATTTGAATAAAAAGATAAATATATGTCGTTTTATCTGTTAAAATTTGTTTAACCTAAAACTTGTGCAAATTTCATTATGTTATAATTTTATTAATTTAATATTTATCTAACATTTTCTAATCTGTTATAAAACATTAAAAAGTAAATAACGTTAAAAACTTTAGCTAACAAATTCTGGCAGATAAAATGTCAAATACTTTATTATCTTTTTGTTCAAAAATGCCTTAGCTATTGCTATTAATACAAAATTGAATATATTAGTTTATGGGACCAAATATTACATAATTTTCACGTTTGTGACGTCAGTTTTAACTTTCTATTCATAACACAACCATCGTTCTCAGTTAAAACGGGGGGCAACAGTCTGTAAAAAATTGATTTCCCATGTTAAAACACCAATGATCCGTTTTTTAATTAACAGTCTGTATATTATGTGTTCAAATTTGTATTATTATTGTTATTATTATTATTATTATTATTATTATTTTCATAGATAAATGACGTGTTTGTTGACATTTGAGTACTAAAAACACAGTACACGGTACAACAACGTGGCAATACAAACGTTTACATATTTTGTAAAAGTTTACAGGGTACACTGTAATGAAAATAGTTTTTCATATTATACCGTGTAAATATTAAGATATCAACCATGAAATATACAAAGATAAATAAAGACATATCTCACTAAAAATATGTTAAATTTCACACGCTTGCAAATACAACTAATGAGAAAAATAACAACCGAGAAATCTCGAAACAGTTTTCGAGAATCGTCAAATATATCTCGTCTCGTTTTTTTTTTACATTTCTGTCTCGTCTCGTCGAGACGAGAAATCTCGAGTACGAGACGAGACGAAAATCGAGAAATATCTCGTTACAAACACACACACACATCCACTCACAAACACACACACATTTTAAAAATGTTAAAATTGGATTGCAGGGACCTTAAGTCGTACTTATTCACATCTGGGTATGCGATTTTTAGCATGAATCCAATACGTTTCTTAGGTAGAGGTAAAAAGGAATATTATAATTTGTATGAGAAGGAAATTGAAGTTGGGCTCAACTGGCGCGGTGCAAATATTCATTTAATATTAGGTTACAAAGAAATTTTAATCAATTTTAACATTATTGTACAAAATTAATGATAATATATGTAAGTGTTGTGCTGCAACTGCATTAGTGATGGATAATTCTAATTTTGTAAGAAAATATTGTGATATTAAAATTTTGTACAAAAACATTTTGAAGCAAATCCATATTTCAATCTTAAAACTAAAATATCTATGAAACGATTAGCATTTGTGAGATTTGGTTTACATTAACTTTAATCGTTAATTTAAGTTTTTATGTCACTGATCCTGTACATACTCGCAATACAGGTACACAAAGACTGCATAGAGGTTATGCTTTGTTTGGGTAGAACTACACATGTTTACAAAACCATATACCTAACATATAAGGTGCAAGTATGGTGTTATTGTAATAAGCTGTCTATTCATATTGATGAACATGGTAAAATCGTTCAACTGCTCTAGACATGTTTGCTTATTGGCTCTAAAAATTATAATTTGTGCCTTAATTTTACATTTGAAGTGATCTGGTATCTTGTGGCTACTTTTATATTTTCTTTATTTGTAAAAAGAAACTTAACATCATATTTATTTTCCAAACTAATTTTTATATATGCCGCCTAGGCTCGCTCGTTTGCGCAATAATTTTAGAATCAAAATTTTATAAAGAAAGCAACCTATAACAAAACGTAACCATCAGTCATGTAGTACATCTTTACGTATTCGTTTCATGGCAAGTAAATGGTAGGAAAATTTTGTAGAAACACATTAAACAGTTGACGCTAAAGCGAAAACAGTTATTTACGTATAGAGGGCCGAAAGAAAAGGTTTACGCCTGTGGATGAAGTTTGAAGCCCAACGCGTAACGGAGGGCTTTTATTCGTCCAAGGGTGTAAAACTCTTTCGGCCTGAGGTATGTACAACATTTTACACACTATTGCAATCAATGAAATGGTTTTAAATTATTTTTAAATATATGCAAAGCTTGTTGATATGTAAAAATATTGCGTGGCCACGTTAACCTTATTTTGTCGTTATATTATGAATAATTAAAGAAATACTTCTAAAATTTATATAATTAAATAAAGGTTAGTATCATTACCGGACGTTTTGGCCTTTTTACAGCCCGATGGACAGTAAAACTTGCAAAAAGCCCGGCGGGTATAATGTTCAACTTTCAGCCCTGGGCCCTGGTAACTAAGATGTAAACACACAATTTTAATGCAGTTGGGCATAAAATAAATGACAGAAAATTTTAACTTATGTCAGTGAATTTGGCACTCCGGTTGTTATTGGTTGAACAATTTCGACATAGCTAATTATCCCAGGATTGACGTTACAATAGATATGTGGAACTAAAAAAAATTGAATCTTAATGTGCCCTGCTTAAAGTATTTTTTTTTTGTTCGCAATACGATAAAGTTTTACAAAGAAAAGTTGTTCAGAATGAAAAGTTATGGCGTTATTAGTATTTATTTTTTTTGGATGATTAGCCTCTTTGATAAAATCCATTATTTGTCAATTTAGTTTCAGGTGAAGTGCCTGTTCCGTTTAAAATACAATACGCTAAAGTTTTACTTAAAATAGTTGTTCAGAATAATAACTTATGACGCTATAAAAAATTTCAGGAAGATCTACATACTTTCATTAATTTAATTAAATCTAAAAAATGACGATTTGATCAAAGTGCATAGATATTCATGAAATTTTCTTTACGGCCATAATTCGTTATTGTGAACAACGTTTCTTTATAAAACTTTATCGTATTGTGTACGAAAAAGGCACATTACCTGAAACTAAATTGACTAGGCCTATCATTCAAAAATTTACATAACGCCATTACTTTTCATTCTGAACAATATATCTATAAAACTTTGGCGTATTGCGAAAATAGTTTTTACTCAAAGGGTCATTATGCATAAAATTTTTGTTACTTCATTCGTGTTAATAAGGTATTCTACCATTGCAAAGAAATAGTAAACTGCAATATATTACTTTGTTGTAATACAAATGCTCAATAATTGTAAACTTGACGTCATAGTCCTTGTGGATGCTCCGAGCATGCAAAACGATTATTGTAACAGTTTTGTTTGAATTTAAATTAAGAATGATAGCAACATTACTGTCATCCTAATAACATTGTCAAAATGTTTCATGAAATAGATTGAAATAATATTCATTTTAAATATTTTATTTATTTTAAACATTTTTTCTTTATTTTTGTATTCATTATAAATTAATTTGAGAAGAGAAAGAAGTTTTAATAAAAATAAATTAAAATATTTGTCTAATGCAGATATTGCAGATACCCCTAGAATTAACTGTTTGAAAAGCAAAACCAACTCGAGACTATGACGTCACAAATAATTTCAGACATTCAAAAATTCATATCTCCTTACTAATTCGAATTTTAACATCACGTTTTTATCTATATTCTTAAATTTTATTTGTTACTTATTATCAGAAAAAAATATTTAAAAAAAAAATCGGTAGAATACCCCATTATAAAGAATTTTGGAAATACTGTTGTACATCAATTTTAATATCATTGTGAAAAGATTCGTGTTATAACATTATAACGTATCACGTTATTCGTTACCCCTGATCGGTGATTTTGCCCTTCACGTCATGTGTTCGTTACTTTACGGTTACCGTTCCATTACTCGTCCTGCTTCGTGATACCGCGAACCGGAAATGGAAAAAGCTAGCTCGATTCGACCGGAAACAGCTAACAGATAGGAAAGCGACGAGAAATTATCACTTAGCAACCTAATCTACAACATTTAGAATTGCTCATAAAATAAGTGTTTATTATATATACAGGGTGTTTCAAGAAAAGTGAGCAGCTCGATTATTTCTTTAACTAATGGATTTAGCAAAAAAATATATTAAGAAAAAAGTAATATTTTTTTAAATGGCAAGTAGTATATTTTATTAGCCTATAAAATAAAGGATTTTTTCCTGATTTCAATGATATGAAAATAGTATAGTTTTACATAAGTGCTTTTTTGAGAAAAACGCAAATAAAATTTAAATTAAATATATTTTATCTTTACATAAAAAGTATGCAAGTCAGTATAAATAAATGATAGTTTTTACAGCAAATTTTAAAATATCTACCAATTTGACCCAAACACAAATTAATACACGTCATTACTCCTGTAGTCGTTGCCTGTAATACTTTTTCTGGCCTTATAGTAGCACAGAAGTGCTCTATTCTATTTTTTAAATTTTCTTTTGTCGTTACAGGTTCTGCGTAAACATGATCTTTTAAATATCCCAAAAAAAGTCTAGTGGTGTTAAGTCAGGTGATCGTGCTGGCCAATTCCATAGTCCCCCAGTACCTATCCACCTATCTTCAAACAGGTTGAATTTGAAACTTGGTGCTGGTACGCTATTCGGTACGGTATTCTTTAGGTATTTTGAAGGCCATTATTTAATAAATTGTTTTTTATATGTTTTATGGTACCTCGGTTAGGTCTTGGTTTATTGGGATATCGTTCCGCGAAAACGTTAATTGTTCTTACAGAATTTTGTTGGCGCTCACCAGAAATCAATAGTAAATTAAATAAATCGCTGTTTGAGTGTTCTTCAGCCATAATTACTTATTGTTTACCTTATAATGACTTATGTACTGTAGAAATGTCAAAATAACAATGTTAATTTATTTAAATGTATTGTCTATCACTGGCCTACTGCATCTATCGTATAGTGAAAGTCATAATATAATTTAAATATAATTTGCATTTTCCTCAAAAAAACACTTATGTGAGACTATACTATTTTCATATCATTGAAATCAGAAAAAAATTCTTTATTTTATATGCTAATAAAATATACTACTTGCTATTTAAAAAAATGTAACTTTGTGCCACTGCTTGATGACCACTGGAACAATTTTTTTTGATACACAGTAAAATCAGCCCCTTTGTACTGAATATTTTTTCTTAATATACTTTTTTGCTAAATCCATTAGTTAAAGAAATAATCGAGCTGATCACTTTTCTTGAAACACCTGTATATATATGAATATTTACGAAATCATAATTATTTAACATTTTAAGGTTGAGAGCAAAAGTTAACGTGTCATGTTAGTCGGTGTATCAAATACACTTTATATTTTTTAGTTAAATCATATACAGAATGTCCCAAATTGATTAGGCTACCATTGGGATCTCGGAAACTATAAGAGCTACGAGGTCGGTTAAATGGGCAATGTTGTGTAGTTTTGAGGGTTGATTCAGGTTAAGAAACATTCAAAATTCTGAACACTCTGAAAATTATTCAAATAAATACATCAAATGTAATAAAAACTCCAGTCTTGCGGCACAAACTTATTTCGGTAACTTTCCGGAGAGAAGACAACCCAATGATACAGGTACATGTATCTAAGACGAAAGCGTCAAGAATTCTTAAAAAACATAAGTTTCGTCCCTTTAAATTACACGTTGCCCAGATTTTACGACCAAATGATCATGTCAGCAGATCAGTATTTTGCAGATGGTTTACTAACTAAATAAGACAAAATAATGATTTTATTAATCACATTTTATGGACTGACGAATCTCGCTTTTCAAACGGTGGCTTATTCAATCGTCATAACGAGCATTATTTGGCACAAGAATATCCACGCATAGTGATTCCACGGGGAAATCAAGATAGGTTCGGGTTTAATATGTTTTTTTGTGGCATATTGGGAAATAATTTAGTTGGCCCTATAATTTTTGATGGAAACCTAACTGCACAACGATATTTGGAAATTCTTCAGACATCCCTGGAAGATTTACTGGATGATTTACCTTTGTTATTAATTATTTAAACAATCGCTTTAATAATAGAATCATAGCGACTAACACACCCATTTCATGGCCAGCTAGATCACCAGACTTAACGCCTCTCGAATTTTATTTATGGGGCACTTTAAAAGATAAAGTGTATGGCAGTAACATTATTTACAATAATGTAGAGGAATTACGTGAAGCAGTAGTGAAATCTTTTAATAGTATTAATCGCAATACATTGCGGACAGTAACTGCCAATGTTGCAAAACGTGTTCATTTATGTTTACTTAACAATGGCCAGAATTTTGAGCATTTGTTATAAATAATTGTTTCGTTAATATTAAGTTGTTTTGTTTTTGATTTGTTTAAAAAAAATGTACTTGCATTTGTTTTTAAGCTTATTTGATTAGTTATCAAATTGAAATAATTAATATCTTTATTAAATTTTAATGTAAACATACTTTGTTATACATCGTTGAAAAGAGAAAAAAAGTTCTATTTAATCATGTAAAAATCCAATATAGCGCCCATTTAAAATAAGAAAGTTGCTATTAATATCTTGAAAACCGCCGTCTTGAATCTTATACTGACAACATTTTTAAGTTTGCCTTATTAAATAGTGTAACATTTATACGAAACATTTTTTATATCTCTTATAATTACGGAGTTATTTGACATTTTTAAAAATCGCGCTTTTCAGTTTTTTTTTTTTTAATAATTTTCAGACTGTTCGGAATTTTGAATGTTTCTTAACGGAATCTCAATCATCCCTCAAAACTACATAACATTGCCCATTTAACCGACCTCGTAGCTCTTATAGTTTCCGAGATCCCAATGGTAGCCTAATCAATTTGTTTTTAAAATGTATAATTTTATGAAATGTTAGGGGTGAAAAAACTCTGAATTTTTTAAAAATTTTTCATATTTACTTTGGCTTATGGATTTCGCTAGTAATTTAGTATCTCAGCGAAATCGATAAGCCAAACAATTCAGTTTTTTCACCCCTAGCATTTCATGAAAACGAACTCTGATCTAGAATCGTTCATCAATACTTACTTACTTAATCCTGCACCTTTCTACCCTCACGGGTGTAAGGCGTTCCCCCGGCTTGCGGGGGAGGGGGTTGAGTTCTGGTTCGTTGGTCTTCTCCATATTTCTTTCCACTCTGCTCTATCTTGTGTTGCTGTCTTAGTTTCTTCCCAAGTTAAACCTCTTCTTTGCGCTGCCTCCTTTACTTCTTCCAGCCACGTTCTTCTTGGTCGTCCTCGTGGTTTCTTTCTTCCAATTTTTGCTTCAAACACTTTTTTAACTATTCTCTCCTCCCCCATCCTTTCTACATGCCCATACCATCTCATCTGTCCTTCTGCTATCTTATCTTCTATTGCTTTTACTTTTAAGTTTTGTCTGTAGGTTGTGTTTTCAATTCTGTCCAGTCTTGTTTTCCCCTCTATTTTTCTCAAGAATCTCATTTCGATAGCCGTAATTTTTTCTTTTTGTCTTTGCGTTAATGTCCATGTTTCAGCTCCGTGTATAAGTATAGGTGTCACCACTTTCTTAAATATTTATACTCTGGTCTCTTTCGGTAATTCTTTCTTTCCTAAGAAGCTGTGTTTGATGCTATTGAATATTTTGCCTCCTGTTGTTCTTCTTTCTTTTATTTCTTCATCAAATCTTCCATCTTCTGAGATCATTGACCCCAGGTATTTAAATTTTTGGACTTGCTGTAGATTTTCATTTTTTAGTTGTATCGTGTGGTGTTGTTCATTTCTTCCTAGTATCATGGTTTTCGTTTTTTCTTTATTGATCTTCATGTTTAATTTTTGTAGCGCTTTGTCATATATTTCTATATTCCTTGTTAAGGTTTTTTCGTCTTCTGCTATGATGACCATGTCATCTGCATAGCATAGTTCTGCTATTTCCACTCTTCTCAATTTCCAATGTCCTATGTAGTATTTCTTTACTTCTTTCTTTGTCTCTTTTATTCCTTCGTCAAGAATTAGCGTAAACAGAAGCGGGCTCAA
The DNA here is from genome assembly GCA_943142095.1 of Ophonus ardosiacus. Classification (NCBI taxonomy): domain Eukaryota; kingdom Metazoa; phylum Arthropoda; class Insecta; order Coleoptera; family Carabidae; genus Ophonus; species Ophonus ardosiacus. Next base: position 17,335,017 of record OW964834.1, read on the forward strand.
AATGCATCCTTGTCTTACTCCGGCTGTAGTTTCAAATGTATTGGAGGTCTCTTGTTTCACTCTTACATAGCTCTTAGTCTTTGAATATAGGCTCTGAATTCCTGTTATTAACGTATTTGATATTCCCCTTTTTCTTAGCGTTTTCCATATGTCTTCTCTATTGATTCTATCAAACGCTTTCTCTAGATCAATGAAGCACACATGTACGTTTCTCCCTTCTTTTATTGCCTTTTCCCCTATTTGTCTTAGTATGAATATCGCATCATTTACGCCTCTATTTGGTCTAAAACCAAATTGAGTTTCCTCTAACGATTCTTCCAGCTCTGTTCTTAGTCTACTATCCAAGATTCTTCCATATATTTTGGCCACTGTGCTTATTAGGGTAATTCCTCTATAGTTTTGGCACTCTCGGCTATCTCCTTTTTTAAATATAGGTGTTATGATACCTATTTGCCATTCTGTTGGTGTTATTCCTTTTAGCGCATCATTCATTATGTCTTTAAGTTCCTGTAGTGCTGATTCGGGTAGTGCTTTCAGCATGTCTGCTGTTATTTTGTCATGTCCGGGAGCTTTTCCTCTTTTGGTTTTTCTTATTGCTTCTATTATTTCTTTCAAGCTTATTTCTTCTTCTTGTGTTATTTCTGTTTCCTTTGTTCGTGTGCGATGACTTTCTTGTTGTTCTTCATCTTTAGTGTCATTTCCCTCTAGTAGTTCTATGAAATACTGTCTCCATCTGTCCATTATTCTGTCTTCTGCTATCGTCTTTCCTTCCTTATCTTTAATGTTCGTAATTGTTGCTGTCTTCTTTTGTCTTATATTTTTAAGTGTTCCAAAAAATAATTTCTGGTTTTCATTGTATGCGTTTTTCATTTTTTCACCAAATTCTCTCCATCCTTTTTCTTTTTCTTCCTTTATTACTCTTTTTACTTTTTCCTTTTGTTCTTTATATTTTTCATAGTCAATAGGTTCTTTCGTTTGTAGATATTTATTCCACTTGTTCTTTTTTTCTTTCACTGCAACTTTTACCCGTTCCGACCACCATCTAGTTTTGTTTGTGTTTCTGTTCACTATTCTAGTCGTGCCGCAGCTTTTTTCTGCTGCCTCTAGTATTGTCTTTTTGAAGTTCTTCCATTTCTTTTCTATGTTTCCTTCTTTTTCTTTTGCTTTTTTCTTAAACTCTTCGTTGACGTTCTTTTGAAATTTTTCTTCTATCTCTTGTCTTCTAAGTTCATGGCATTTTATTTTCTTATTTACTATCTTTCTTTTGGTTTCGTTCTTTGTGATTACTTCTTGCTTTAGTATCATTGTTACAAGGAAATGGTCGCTTCCAATCTCTGGTCCTCTTTTTACTTTTATGTATTTTACTCTATTCCAGCTGTCTATGTTAATTAGGAAATAATCTATAATCGATTTTTCATTTCTGCTTATAACTTGTCTAGTTATTTTATGTATTTCTTTGTGCTTGAAGTGTGTATTTCCGATTTTAAACTCATTCTCTAGGCAAAACTCTATTATTCTTTTCCCGTTTGTATTCTTCACCTTCTCTCCATTCCTTCCTAAGCACCACTCTATTCCATCATTCTTATTTCCTACCCTCCCGTTAAGGTCTCCCATTATTATTACTCTCTTTTCACTTCTGTTTACTATTTCTTGTAGTTCTTTAAAGAAGTTATCTTTTTCTTCTTTTCTTGCGTCCTCGTTTGGTCCATAGCCCACAATTAGCGTGTATTCTTCGTTTTCGTCTCCTTCCTTAACATTTATTGATAGTAGTCTTTCGTTCAATATGTTTTCTTTAGAAACATATTTCATCTTATCCTCTTTAATTAAAATTGCCACCCCTGCCTTGGTGTTTTCTTTTTCCGATACTCCTACCCAGTACATCCAATATCCATTTTGTGTCTTTGTGATTCCTTTGCCTTTCCTCTTTGTTTCTGTTATACCCACGTAATCCATATTCATTTTTGCCAGTTCTTCTGTTAATTCATATTCTTTCCCTGTTAAACTTTTTACATTCCATGTTCCAAATTTTATTATTTTCCTTTGTTTATTTACTCTATTTTTTATTTTGCCCTTCCCGTGCTTAATTATATGTGTTTTGTTGTTCCTTATCGTATCCTTTTCCTTTGCTTGCGACGTCTTTCCTTTTTGTTGCAATTTTCCTTGTTTTTCCCTTAGTTTTTTGACGCAGTACCTCCTTCTTCTTTGACCTCTATCAGCTTCTTTTCTGTTTTGTCCCATTTCCATTCCTTTCCATTTATTGTTATTTTCTGATAGCCTATCTTCAATATGTTACCTGCCTTTTTATTCTTCTCCGCTAACATTTTTATTTCCTTTTGTATTTCGCGCTCGTTTCTTGTTAGTTCGTTGTTTATGAAAATTCTGTCCTTCAAGGTTCGTAGGTTCTTTTTATTCGCCATTACTTTTTGTTTATCTTGAAAATTTTCCATTTGTACCTTACATGTCTTCTCTCCTATCTTTAGTGCTTCCTTCACTTGTACATTAACTCCAATTTTCTTGTGTATGAAATCTTCCACGGTATTGTTGCCGTTGATGCAACTAGTAATCCTGCGACGTCTACCCGCGTCAGCTGGCTTGTACGGCCCACTTTTGAATTGGATCCACTTCGATTGTTGTAGATGTGTGTCGGTAGTCGGAACTGGGTTACGGGTGTATGTCCACAATCAGGGTGTTTAATGATAGGATATTTTGTACTGAACTGTAACCCTTAGTATAGTTGCTCTATTTGTATCAATTTTTTTGCTCATCGAGTTACCGTGCCTTTTGCACGCATTATCTCGCAACATATTAAATGCTATTGTTTTTTTTTTAATTCATTCTTTTATTTCTCAAACCTCAGTCGTTTGCAGGCAACAACAAAACGGTAAGTAGGATTTTGTGTTATTCGTGGGGACCACCTTTTCGTAATTTTAAGGTCAAAAATTACGTGGCGCCCTTATCCCTTTTAACCGCTCCAGTGGTTTTAACCCAGCCCATCTCCACTGTTTCAAAGCTAGAGGCCTCCCAACCGAACATCCAGGTGGAGTATCGTGACCCACTCTACCCATTTTTGGGTGTAGAGGAAACCTTTTACGTCACAAATTTTGGCGCCCAACGTGGGGCCAGAAAAACGTGAAGGAGCCGTAATCATTTTCATTGTGGTCGTCATTTCTGTGCCTATTGTGGTCTTATTGCGGTTCCGATTGTGGTCGTCATAGTTGCGGCCATTGTTGTGTTTTTTTAAGTCAGTTTGGACGTCGGTTTAGACACATATTGTTAGGTCGAACTGTTGATGGGTTTATTTCAGCTTTAGGGCTGTGTGTCTCTTTTCTTTGTCAGGTGTCGTCGGTGTTGGGAGAATTTAGCGTCGCGATTCGGAGGGCGATTCTTTGAAAAACTTTGTATTTTGTTGAAAAAAAAAAAATATATTTTTTTGTGGTGAAGTTATTTACGACTATTTTAAGAATTAAAGAACAAGGGGGATTAAATTATTAATTTGTTGTGGAGTAGATGTGTTTGATATATTTTGGGAATTTTTAGAATTAGATACACTACTGTCAAGTAATCGTTTTGTTGGTTGATCTCAGTGTATTGTCGTTACTATGGAAACTAAAATCGATCCCGGTAGACTCTTAACTGACGAACTTACGTATGAGTTGATACTTAGGGGTCATGGGGCCGGTGGTACGGTAACGGAGAAGCGCTCTAAACTTCGAGAAGTGTTTCGCGCTGAACGCGCAGGCGAAATCTTGGTTTCTTCGGACGCTGTTTTTGTACCCGCTTCAGAACTTAAAATTTGCGAACGAAAATTGCAAGATTTAAAGGAACTGTTGGCTAACTTCGATTTTGACAAATGCCAAAATGATTTTTCACGTATTGGTTCTCGCCTCACACATGTCAAATTACGTCTTAAACGAATCAATACAGAAGATACCGATGAAAAATTAAAATTAACGGAGTTGTGTGAGATCTGCGATCAGCTTTGGCTTCAATTAAAATTAAAATTCTCGGCTAAGGCTTCGGCTTTATTGCTAGCCGAACATGAAAAGTCATTATTAGAGGGTGAAGTAAGTAACGCTGAAGAAACTGAAGACGCTTCCGATCCAATTCAACCTGAAGCATCATCTAGTCCGCGAACCAAGGGCTTCGAGTTGGACTCCCGTCTTACCCAAGCATTAGAATCAATTTCTTTAAGTTTAGCGACGCCCCGACAACCGATCTTTAATCCACCGAGTAGAGATCCGGCTATTTATAAATGGAATCTTACGTATGATGGCGGTCCTGGTTTATCTAATTTCTTAGAACGTACCGAAGAACTACGCGCGGCAAGGGGTGTATCGAAAGATCAGTTGTTTGATTCGGCTACTGACTTACTTACGGGAAAGGCATTAACGTGGTTTAGAGCCAAACGACGTTTGATGTCGTCATGGGACGAGTTAGTAATGTGCCTAAAATCTACTTTCTTACCTGTTGACTATGAGTTAAGTTTGTGGGATGAACTCCGGCATCGTACTCAAGGCAATGATGAAAAGGTAGCGATATTTATAGCAAATATGGAAGGATTATTTAGTCGGTTGAGCACGAAACCGATAGAATCTGAGCGCGTAAAGCATATCAAGCGTAACCTACTTCCGTATTTACAACAAGGTTTAGGCGTGCATTCTTTCGATACCGTAGATGCGCTAGACGAGATATGCCGGCAATTGGAAGACATCCATGTTAGGACACAACGATTTCAACCTCCACCACCTGTCAACAGGTCTTGCGAGCCAGATTTGGCGTATCGTCGTGAGCGAACGGAATATCGTGTAGGCGCAATAGACTCTGGTCCGTCTCGCCCATCTAGTGATAATCAGCGAGCCCCTATTATATGTTGGAACTGCAGACGGGCAGGTCATACTTCTAGGTTTTGTGAAGAAGATTTTCGGAAACACTGTTTCGGGTGTGGAAAACCTAATGTGATTGTCCGTGACTGTCCGAATTGTTCGGGAAACGGCAATCGGAGGCGTTAAAGGGTCGTACCATGCCTCCGAAAGATTCTGATCCAAATGCGAGTAGTTATGTCAAGGAATTCGTTAGGAAGGAAAATGCCAAGTTAAAGCAATCTACCGTCATTTTAGATTTTATATTATCGCATTTAGGTCAGGATGAGCGACCATTTTTGAAAGTAACTATTTTCGGGTGTGAATTTTTGGGGTTACTAGATTCAGGTGCATCGCGTTCTATTATTGGAAAACTAGGTTGGGAAAAACTTAAAAATTTTGGTTTAGTTTTAGATAAGGAGAATTCTCCAGACTGTCAAGTCGCTAACGGACAGACTTGCTCTACTTTAGGTTCCGTTTCAATTCCGGTGCGGTTGATAGATAAGGTCAAACTGATTACGTTTCTGGTGGTGCCATCTATTAATGGTAGTTTAATCCTGGGCTTAGATTTTTGGCGTGTTATGGGGATAGTTCCCGATTTGAAACGCGACGTTTGGGCATTTGATACTAGCGGGTCCGATCCGCGTGTTTCGTCAGTACTAGCTGCTTCAGATTTATCATGTGAGGAACAAGAAACCTTAACTAGTTTTCTACGGACTCAATGGCAGCGTATGGGCACGACGCTAGGTTGTACTGATCGAGTGGAGCATGAAATTATTACAGACGCCGACCCAATTAAACAAAGATACTATCCGGTGTCTCCAGTTATTCAACAACATATTAATGCTGCGCTAGATGAAATGTTAACTAATGATATCGTTGAGCCGTCCTCCAGTGCGTGGTCGTCACCAAAATTGATGGTGCCAAAGAAAGACGGAACATATCGTTTTTGTGTCGACTTTAGGCGAGTGAATCAGGTTACTAAAAAGGATGCGTACCCGCTCCCGTTCATCTCCTCCATACTGGATCGGCTTAGAGACGCCAAATATATTAGTTCTCTTGATATGAAATCTGCATATTGGCAGATTCCGATGAAACCCGAGAGTAGGGAAATTACGGCTTTTACGGTCCCCGGACGTGGGCTCTTCCATTTTAAACGCATGCCTTTTGGGCTTACGAATGCCCCCGCAACCTGGCAACGTCTTATAAATAATGTTTTAGGGATGGATTTGGAACCATCTGTTTTTGTCTATCTTGATGACATAATCGTCGTGTCTAAAACTTTCAAAGAACATATGGATACACTGGGGAAAATATTCGACAGACTCATAAACGCAGGCTTAACCGTGAGTCAAGAAAAAAGTCAATTTTGTCGTCCGGAGATCAAATATTTAGGTTATGTGGTTAACAACAAAGGGTTACATGTTGATCCCGGGAAAGTAGAAGCTATTTTAAATATTCCGTCTCCGAAAACCGTTAAAGACATTCGCAGTTTTATTGGGATGACGTCATGGTATCGACGTTTTGTCCCCAATTTTTCGTCCTTGATTTCGCCGCTTACGCGACTGTTGCAGAAAAACCACCAATTTAAGTGGACTGAGGAATGTCAAAAATCCTTCGACCTGCTTAAAGAAAGTTTAATCAGTGCTCCCATCTTGACCTGTCCCGATTTCTCGCGACCATTCTTAGTTCAAACAGATGCAAGCTCTTTTGGTTTAGGTGCGGTGTTGTCGCAAACTTTCGAGGATGGAGAGAAGGTCATTGCTTATCTAAGTCGCTCTCTGACAAAGACCGAGCGCAATTACACTACCACAGAGCGTGAATGTTTAGCAGTACTGTGGGCTCTCGATCGTTTACGTGAGTACATCGAAGGATCACAATTCACAGTAATCACTGATCATCAATCTTTACTGTGGTTATTGGGCATGAAGGATCCTACTGGCCGGCTGTGTAGGTGGTCTGTAAAGTTGCAGCGTTATAACTTTAATATTATACATCGAAAGGGCAAAGACCATGTTGTCCCGGACTGTTTATCCCGTTCAGTGCCAGTTCTTAATGCTGTTACACCACCTGATGATCTCTTACCCCAGCCGACAGATACCTGGTACAATAAGATGAAATTAAGAGCAAAGACAAGTCCTAAGAAGTTTTCCCAGTGGCGCATCCATGAGGATAAACTCTTTAAATATATCAAAAGTAGAACCTCCGTTCTAGATAATGACGAACTCTCGTGGAAGGAGGTTGTTCCAAAAAATCAGCGTTTGAATATCCTTAGACGAGTTCATTCAGAGCCGACTTCTGGCCATCCTGGTGTGTATAAAACATTTCATAATCTTGCCACAAGGTATTACTGGCCGAAAATGAGAAGTGACGTCGCGTCTTTTGTCCGTCAGTGTATCGTGTGCCTCGAACAAAAGCCGGTGCAGAAAAAGCCTGCAGGTTTCATGGGAGCACGCCCTAAAGTTTACCGCCCCTTTCAATTAATTAGTACGGATATCATTGGACCTTTGCCACCTACCGCCCACGGTAACCGTTTCATCCTCGTCGTATCGGACTATTTTAGTAAATTTGTGCTGACTTTTCCTATGCGCTCAGCGAGTACCAGCGCTCTCGTCCGTCATTTGGAAGAAAGTGTTTTTCTTCTTTTCGGTGTCCCTCAGTACGTAATTTGTGACAACGGAACTCAATTTAAATCTAAAGAATTCACCACCCTGTGTCAAAAGTATCACGTCGCTTGCCTATATAACGCGTTGTATCATCCTCAGAACAACCCGACGGAACGAGTAAATCGTGTGGTTAAAACTATGCTCTCCGCGTATGTGAAGCAAAACCATCGGCTTTGGGATAAGTTTCTTCCTTCGGTGTCTTGCGCGATTAGAACACTTAAGCATGAAGTTACCGGTCGTACGCCTTACTTTATTAACTTCGGACGTGAGCATGTCCTTCGTGGCGATCATTATCCTACGGGTGCTTTACATCCTAATTCGGCTGTGGAATATGATAGGGAAAATCTTGAGAATAGGCCTGAAGGGTTTCGCGAAGTCTATGACGACATCCGAAAGCGTTTGGATATCGCTTATGAACGCAGCAAGAAAATTTATAATCTTCGGCGACGCCCTGACGAATTAGAAGAAGGTCAAATGGTGTGGCGCAAAAATGTCGTCCTATCTAATGCTGCGAACTATTTTTCGCATAAACTAGCACCTAAATTCGTAGGACCATTTAGAATTTGTCGGAAAGTGTCTCGCGTTGCCTATGAATTATGTGATGAAAATAATGTTAGTAAGGGTATATGGCACGTAAAAGACCTAAAACCAAACCCTCGCAATGCGGATGACAATGATGAACCAGTAGAGGTCGATGTCATTAAGTAAGTTGGGTTTTGTGAGAAAAACTTGAGGAAGTTTTTCTCGTGGGAGGAAGGGGGGAGTTGTTACGGTCTAATTTTGCCTCTGACATTTTCTTGTTCTAGTTCTTAGTTTATTATCTTATACGCACCTTTTCTTGTTCTAAATCTGTCATTCCCGCGTTGTATGTTATTGTTAATGGATCCTTTCCTTATCTCTCTGTATTTGTCCATTCTTAGGCCTTCCTTAATTCGTGTTTCGTCCAATAATTCTTTCACATGTGCTCTGTTCTTTATTTGTGCATTTAGAATTCTGTTGGAGTGTACCTATGTTCTATTTATGTAATTTATGTTTCACTACTATTCTGTCACCTACCTGTATCCCTTTCTTGGTTTATTTCTGCCCTATTTCCCTTCTATTTCGTGGGCTTTAATCTTTTTTTCCTCGGCGACTGTTTAGTTTGTGTTTGCGATCTTTGACAAGTTTCTTGCCGCTTCGCGGTCAGCGGCGCACGCTTCGATTTTACTAGGGGTTCTTCTTCATTCTTTATTTCTTCTTTTTGTTGTCTGTTTGGTTTCCCTGTAGCGCTGAACATTTCCGGCGGCCATTAGAGAGTGGGGATAGACTTTTTTGGGGGGTGCTTCTTCGCACGTGGCGCGGTGAAGAGGTTTTTTTGGTTCGGATCGTGATTTTTGGGCGCGAGGTGATGTTCGGCACGGAGTTCTGCAAATTTTTGGGTGTGCCGGTGTAAATGAGAGTGATCGACGCTTTGTCTTGTAAAATCCAATTTGTTTGGTTTCGCTTTTGTGCGGATTTTGACGTCGTCGTGGTGCCGTTTGTGACTGTCCAGTTGGGGGTTTCGGTAGTGAGGCGTGTGGATTCACGAGCACTACGTTTCGTTCTGGATATCATATCTCCGAAGGAGGATCTGGCCGCTCTTCCCTGGTATGTTCGTTGTTGGGGACATCCGCCCCCTGGAGCTTCATCTGTCAACATCGTCCGACTCCATAGAGTTTCTCCCGCCCAGCAGGCGCCACCGAGCTAAGTAAACCTTGTTCTTTCATCATCGCTTTTCCGTTTTGTCCCTAGATGCGCGGAAAAACCAGTATATTTACTAGAAGTGGTTGTTGCCGTAAAGAACTGGGTTGCCTTGTGCTTCCTGCGAACCTGTAATTTCGTGACGCTTCTCGTCGCCGTTTTTTGGCATGGCGTATTGTTAATTGTTGTAATTATGTTAACTTTAGTAAAGTTCGGAATAGCGTCTCATAAAGTTCAATTGTTGTTACAGTTATAGTGTTAAAGTTAAGGCACGTTGGAGCCGTCAGCTCAGTATTCAGTTAACTTGTTATATTTATGTGTTTTTTTTTTTGGAGCCTTCAGCTCAGTGACAAATAGTTTGGGTTACCATTTTTTTCCTATTATATTATTATATTGGTTAGTACCTTTATTTGATGGTATTGTTGCCGTTGATGCAACTAGTAATCCTGCGACGTCTACCCGCGTCAGCTGGCTTGTACGGCCCACTTTTGAATTGGATCCACTTCGATTGTTGTAGATGTGTGTCGGTAGTCGGAACTGGGTTACGGGTGTATGTCCACAATCAGGGTGTTTAATGATAGGATATTTTGTACTGAACTGTAACCCTTAGTATAGTTGCTCTATTTGTATCAATTTTTTTGCTCATCGAGTTACCGTGCCTTTTGCACGCATTATCTCGCAACATATTAAATGCTATTGTTTTTTTTTTAATTCATTCTTTTATTTCTCAAACCTCAGTCGTTTGCAGGCAACAACAAAACGGTAAGTAGGATTTTGTGTTATTCGTGGGGACCACCTTTTCGTAATTTTAAGGTCAAAAATTACGTGGCGCCCTTATCCCTTTTAACCGCTCCAGTGGTTTTAACCCAGCCCATCTCCACTGTTTCAAAGCTAGAGGCCTCCCAACCGAACATCCAGGTGGAGTATCGTGACCCACTCTACCCATTTTTGGGTGTAGAGGAAACCTTTTACGTCACAAATTTTGGCGCCCAACGTGGGGCCAGAAAAACGTGAAGGAGCCGTAATCATTTTCATTGTGGTCGTCATTTCTGTGCCTATTGTGGTCTTATTGCGGTTCCGATTGTGGTCGTCATAGTTGCGGCCATTGTTGTGTTTTTTTAAGTCAGTTTGGACGTCGGTTTAGACACATATTGTTAGGTCGAACTGTTGATGGGTTTATTTCAGCTTTAGGGCTGTGTGTCTCTTTTCTTTGTCAGGTGTCGTCGGTGTTGGGAGAATTTAGCGTCGCGATTCGGAGGGCGATTCTTTGAAAAACTTTGTATTTTGTTGAAAAAAAAAAAATATATTTTTTTGTGGTGAAGTTATTTACGACTATTTTAAGAATTAAAGAACAAGGGGGATTAAATTATTAATTTGTTGTGGAGTAGATGTGTTTGATATATTTTGGGAATTTTTAGAATTAGATACACTACTGTCAAGTAATCGTTTTGTTGGTTGATCTCAGTGTATTGTCGTTACTATGGAAACTAAAATCGATCCCGGTAGACTCTTAACTGACGAACTTACGTATGAGTTGATACTTAGGGGTCATGGGGCCGGTGGTACGGTAACGGAGAAGCGCTCTAAACTTCGAGAAGTGTTTCGCGCTGAACGCGCAGGCGAAATCTTGGTTTCTTCGGACGCTGTTTTTGTACCCGCTTCAGAACTTAAAATTTGCGAACGAAAATTGCAAGATTTAAAGGAACTGTTGGCTAACTTCGATTTTGACAAATGCCAAAATGATTTTTCACGTATTGGTTCTCGCCTCACACATGTCAAATTACGTCTTAAACGAATCAATACAGAAGATACCGATGAAAAATTAAAATTAACGGAGTTGTGTGAGATCTGCGATCAGCTTTGGCTTCAATTAAAATTAAAATTCTCGGCTAAGGCTTCGGCTTTATTGCTAGCCGAACATGAAAAGTCATTATTAGAGGGTGAAGTAAGTAACGCTGAAGAAACTGAAGACGCTTCCGATCCAATTCAACCTGAAGCATCATCTAGTCCGCGAACCAAGGGCTTCGAGTTGGACTCCCGTCTTACCCAAGCATTAGAATCAATTTCTTTAAGTTTAGCGACGCCCCGACAACCGATCTTTAATCCACCGAGTAGAGATCCGGCTATTTATAAATGGAATCTTACGTATGATGGCGGTCCTGGTTTATCTAATTTCTTAGAACGTACCGAAGAACTACGCGCGGCAAGGGGTGTATCGAAAGATCAGTTGTTTGATTCGGCTACTGACTTACTTACGGGAAAGGCATTAACGTGGTTTAGAGCCAAACGACGTTTGATGTCGTCATGGGACGAGTTAGTAATGTGCCTAAAATCTACTTTCTTACCTGTTGACTATGAGTTAAGTTTGTGGGATGAACTCCGGCATCGTACTCAAGGCAATGATGAAAAGGTAGCGATATTTATAGCAAATATGGAAGGATTATTTAGTCGGTTGAGCACGAAACCGATAGAATCTGAGCGCGTAAAGCATATCAAGCGTAACCTACTTCCGTATTTACAACAAGGTTTAGGCGTGCATTCTTTCGATACCGTAGATGCGCTAGACGAGATATGCCGGCAATTGGAAGACATCCATGTTAGGACACAACGATTTCAACCTCCACCACCTGTCAACAGGTCTTGCGAGCCAGATTTGGCGTATCGTCGTGAGCGAACGGAATATCGTGTAGGCGCAATAGACTCTGGTCCGTCTCGCCCATCTAGTGATAATCAGCGAGCCCCTATTATATGTTGGAACTGCAGACGGGCAGGTCATACTTCTAGGTTTTGTGAAGAAGATTTTCGGAAACACTGTTTCGGGTGTGGAAAACCTAATGTGATTGTCCGTGACTGTCCGAATTGTTCGGGAAACGGCAATCGGAGGCGTTAAAGGGTCGTACCATGCCTCCGAAAGATTCTGATCCAAATGCGAGTAGTTATGTCAAGGAATTCGTTAGGAAGGAAAATGCCAAGTTAAAGCAATCTACCGTCATTTTAGATTTTATATTATCGCATTTAGGTCAGGATGAGCGACCATTTTTGAAAGTAACTATTTTCGGGTGTGAATTTTTGGGGTTACTAGATTCAGGTGCATCGCGTTCTATTATTGGAAAACTAGGTTGGGAAAAACTTAAAAATTTTGGTTTAGTTTTAGATAAGGAGAATTCTCCAGACTGTCAAGTCGCTAACGGACAGACTTGCTCTACTTTAGGTTCCGTTTCAATTCCGGTGCGGTTGATAGATAAGGTCAAACTGATTACGTTTCTGGTGGTGCCATCTATTAATGGTAGTTTAATCCTGGGCTTAGATTTTTGGCGTGTTATGGGGATAGTTCCCGATTTGAAACGCGACGTTTGGGCATTTGATACTAGCGGGTCCGATCCGCGTGTTTCGTCAGTACTAGCTGCTTCAGATTTATCATGTGAGGAACAAGAAACCTTAACTAGTTTTCTACGGACTCAATGGCAGCGTATGGGCACGACGCTAGGTTGTACTGATCGAGTGGAGCATGAAATTATTACAGACGCCGACCCAATTAAACAAAGATACTATCCGGTGTCTCCAGTTATTCAACAACATATTAATGCTGCGCTAGATGAAATGTTAACTAATGATATCGTTGAGCCGTCCTCCAGTGCGTGGTCGTCACCAAAATTGATGGTGCCAAAGAAAGACGGAACATATCGTTTTTGTGTCGACTTTAGGCGAGTGAATCAGGTTACTAAAAAGGATGCGTACCCGCTCCCGTTCATCTCCTCCATACTGGATCGGCTTAGAGACGCCAAATATATTAGTTCTCTTGATATGAAATCTGCATATTGGCAGATTCCGATGAAACCCGAGAGTAGGGAAATTACGGCTTTTACGGTCCCCGGACGTGGGCTCTTCCATTTTAAACGCATGCCTTTTGGGCTTACGAATGCCCCCGCAACCTGGCAACGTCTTATAAATAATGTTTTAGGGATGGATTTGGAACCATCTGTTTTTGTCTATCTTGATGACATAATCGTCGTGTCTAAAACTTTCAAAGAACATATGGATACACTGGGGAAAATATTCGACAGACTCATAAACGCAGGCTTAACCGTGAGTCAAGAAAAAAGTCAATTTTGTCGTCCGGAGATCAAATATTTAGGTTATGTGGTTAACAACAAAGGGTTACATGTTGATCCCGGGAAAGTAGAAGCTATTTTAAATATTCCGTCTCCGAAAACCGTTAAAGACATTCGCAGTTTTATTGGGATGACGTCATGGTATCGACGTTTTGTCCCCAATTTTTCGTCCTTGATTTCGCCGCTTACGCGACTGTTGCAGAAAAACCACCAATTTAAGTGGACTGAGGAATGTCAAAAATCCTTCGACCTGCTTAAAGAAAGTTTAATCAGTGCTCCCATCTTGACCTGTCCCGATTTCTCGCGACCATTCTTAGTTCAAACAGATGCAAGCTCTTTTGGTTTAGGTGCGGTGTTGTCGCAAACTTTCGAGGATGGAGAGAAGGTCATTGCTTATCTAAGTCGCTCTCTGACAAAGACCGAGCGCAATTACACTACCACAGAGCGTGAATGTTTAGCAGTACTGTGGGCTCTCGATCGTTTACGTGAGTACATCGAAGGATCACAATTCACAGTAATCACTGATCATCAATCTTTACTGTGGTTATTGGGCATGAAGGATCCTACTGGCCGGCTGTGTAGGTGGTCTGTAAAGTTGCAGCGTTATAACTTTAATATTATACATCGAAAGGGCAAAGACCATGTTGTCCCGGACTGTTTATCCCGTTCAGTGCCAGTTCTTAATGCTGTTACACCACCTGATGATCTCTTACCCCAGCCGACAGATACCTGGTACAATAAGATGAAATTAAGAGCAAAGACAAGTCCTAAGAAGTTTTCCCAGTGGCGCATCCATGAGGATAAACTCTTTAAATATATCAAAAGTAGAACCTCCGTTCTAGATAATGACGAACTCTCGTGGAAGGAGGTTGTTCCAAAAAATCAGCGTTTGAATATCCTTAGACGAGTTCATTCAGAGCCGACTTCTGGCCATCCTGGTGTGTATAAAACATTTCATAATCTTGCCACAAGGTATTACTGGCCGAAAATGAGAAGTGACGTCGCGTCTTTTGTCCGTCAGTGTATCGTGTGCCTCGAACAAAAGCCGGTGCAGAAAAAGCCTGCAGGTTTCATGGGAGCACGCCCTAAAGTTTACCGCCCCTTTCAATTAATTAGTACGGATATCATTGGACCTTTGCCACCTACCGCCCACGGTAACCGTTTCATCCTCGTCGTATCGGACTATTTTAGTAAATTTGTGCTGACTTTTCCTATGCGCTCAGCGAGTACCAGCGCTCTCGTCCGTCATTTGGAAGAAAGTGTTTTTCTTCTTTTCGGTGTCCCTCAGTACGTAATTTGTGACAACGGAACTCAATTTAAATCTAAAGAATTCACCACCCTGTGTCAAAAGTATCACGTCGCTTGCCTATATAACGCGTTGTATCATCCTCAGAACAACCCGACGGAACGAGTAAATCGTGTGGTTAAAACTATGCTCTCCGCGTATGTGAAGCAAAACCATCGGCTTTGGGATAAGTTTCTTCCTTCGGTGTCTTGCGCGATTAGAACACTTAAGCATGAAGTTACCGGTCGTACGCCTTACTTTATTAACTTCGGACGTGAGCATGTCCTTCGTGGCGATCATTATCCTACGGGTGCTTTACATCCTAATTCGGCTGTGGAATATGATAGGGAAAATCTTGAGAATAGGCCTGAAGGGTTTCGCGAAGTCTATGACGACATCCGAAAGCGTTTGGATATCGCTTATGAACGCAGCAAGAAAATTTATAATCTTCGGCGACGCCCTGACGAATTAGAAGAAGGGTCAAATGGTGTGGCGCAAAAATGTCGTCCTATCTAATGCTGCGAACTATTTTTCGCATAAACTAGCACCTCAATTCGTAGGACCATTTAGAATTTGTCGGAAAGTGTCTCGCGTTGCCTATGAATTATGTGATGAAAATAATGTTAGTAAGGGTATATGGCACGTAAAAGACCTAAAACCAAACCCTCGCAATGCGGATGACAATGATGAACCAGTAGAGGTCGATGTCATTAAGTAAGTTGGGTTTGTGAGAAAAACTTGAGGAAGTTTTTCTCGTGGGAGGAAGGGGGGAGTTGTTACGGTCTAATTTTGCCTCTGACATTTTCTTGTTCTAGTTCTTAGTTTATTATCTTATACGCACCTTTTCTTGTTCTAAATCTGTCATTCCCGCGTTGTATGTTATTGTTAATGGATCCTTTCCTTATCTCTCTGTATTTGTCCATTCTTAGGCCTTCCTTAATTCGTGTTTCGTCCAATAATTCTTTCACATGTGCTCTGTTCTTTATTTGTGCATTTAGAATTCTGTTGGAGTGTACCTATGTTCTATTTATGTAATTTATGTTTCACTACTATTCTGTCACCTACCTGTATCCTTTCTTGGTTTATTTCTGCCCTATTTCCCTTCTATTTCGTGGGCTTTAATCTTTTTTTCCTCGGCGACTGTTTAGTTTGTGTTTGCGATCTTTGACAAGTTTCTTGCCGCTTCGCGGTCAGCGGCGCACGCTTCGATTTTACTAGGGGTTCTTCTTCATTCTTTATTTCTTCTTTTTGTTGTCTGTTTGGTTTCCCTGTAGCGCTGAACATTTCCCGGCGGCCATTAGAGAGTGGGGATAGACTTTTTTGGGGGGTGCTTCTTCGCACGTGGCGCGGTGAAGAGGTTTTTTTGGTTCGGATCGTGATTTTTTGGGCGCGAGGTGATGTTCGGCACGGAGTTCTGCAAATTTTTGGGTGTGCCGGTGTAAATGAGAGTGATCGACGCTTTGTCTTGTAAAATCCAATTTGTTTGGTTTCGCATTTGTGCGGATTTTGACGTCGTCGTGGTGCCGTTTGTGACTGTCCAGTTGGGGGTTTCGGTAGTGAGGCGTGTGGATTCACGAGCACTACGTTTCGTTCTGGATATCATATCTCCGAAGGAGGATCTGGCCGCTCTTATCCCTGGTATGTTCGTTGTTGGGGACATCCGCCCCCTGGAGCTTCATCTGTCAACATCGTCCGACTCCATAGAGTTTCTCCCGCCCAGCAGGCGCCACCGAGCTAAGTAAACTTGTTCTTTCATCATCGCTTTTCCGTTTTGTCCCTAGATGCGCGGAAAAACCAGTATATTTACTAGAAGTGGTTGTTGCCGTAAAGAACTGGGTTGCCTTGTGCTTCCTGCGAACCTGTAATTTCGTGACGCTTCTCGTCGCCGTTTTTTGGCATGGCGTATTGTTAATTGTTGTAATTATGTTTACTTTAGTAAAGTTCGGAATAGCGTCTCATAAAGTTCAATTGTTGTTACAGTTATAGTGTTAAAGTTAAGGCACGTTGGAGCCGTCAGCTCAGTTTTCAGTTAACTTGTTATATTTATGTGTTTTTTTTTTTGGAGCCTTCAGCTCAGTGACAAATAGTTTGGGGTTACCATTTTTTTCCTATTATATTATTATATTGGTTAGTACCTTTATTTGATGGTATTGTTGCCGTTGATGCAACTAGTAATCCTGCGACGTCTACCCGCGTCAGCTGGCTTGTACGGCCCACTTTTGAATTGGATCCACTTCGATTGTTGTAGATGTGTGTCGGTAGTCGGAACTGGGTTACGGGTGTATGTCCACAATCAGGGTGTTTAATGATAGGATATTTTGTACTGAACTGTAACCCTTAGTATAGTTGCTCTATTTGTATCAATTTTTTTGCTCATCGAGTTACCGTGCCTTTTGCACGCTTTATCTCGCCAACATATTAAATGCTATTGTTTTTTTTTAAATTCATTCTTTTATTTCTCAAACCTCAGTCGTTTGCAGGCAACAAACAAAACGGTAAGTAGGATTTTGTGTTATTCGTGGGGACCACCTTTTCGTAATTTTAAGGTCAAAAATTACGTGGCGCCCTTATCCCTTTTAACCGCTCCAGTGGTTTTAACCCAGCCCATCTCCAC